>JAEAOA010000502.1:370000-550000 GCA_016746295.1 Potamilus streckersoni
GCGATATGACTGAAAATTTGTTAAAGCTACGTTAAAAATCATAAACACCACATCATAAACACCACAAACTGGTAGACCCTCTGAACCCGGAAGACAGTTTGTACCAAGCCGACGAGGAGAAAGGAGAAGAAATCTAATATTTGGACTTGTGTTCTTTGTGTCCGTGCGTGTGCAAATATTGACACTTTCCCACTGGACACTCGCAATTGCTGAAGGAATATATCGATGTGGATAACATTCGACAATATGAAGGATAGGTCAAATGTAAAGTTTTGCCTCCCACGAACTTTTACCACCCCATGTTACCTCACCGATGCCAAGGAAAACTGATGTTTCCCCTGTGCCGTACTTGTATCTAAACGTGTAACCAAGACCGACCTTATCAGCACACTCAGGAATAATGCGACTTTATATGAACGTGGGTCAGTGTGAAATTGTTCAAAGCTCTAGACCTGGGATACCAAATGTTAGAAGTGTACGAAATTTACCACTTTTCCAAGCTAGAAAATACCACAAGGGCAAAGGCAATTTTGCAGAATGCATGAATGTCTTTTAGAAACTGAAAAAAGCAGCCAGTAGCGATCCTTTCTGGTACCACACTCCCGAAGGTCAAAAGAAATTCAAAGAGAAACACTGGGAGTAAGAAGGTATCGCTTTAGATTACGTGGAGAAAAACGAAAGAAGGCTATCGTTTGCCAAAGAGGTGTTAAATTGTTCGTGCGGTAAAAATGCACAACGACTGTTTACCCAAGATGGAGTATTTGTCAGAACCTTTCCGCTACTTCCAGATCATTCACGACAAAAGAAAATACAGGAAGAGTTGATTCTTGTCAATTACCAAGAAGAACCGGACTTTGTAGAAGCCGACTAATTTGGAAAGGTCATCTTTGTGGATTACGTGACAGCCCATGCTTACTTAAAACTGTACGAATGTTTTAGAACTGTTAGGAGATCGTGTGCTGTATTTTGAAACGGGTCAAAAACACTCTAAAATCAAAGGAGACCGTTTAGTAGCCTGGACGGACGAGCATCCCAAGGACAATACTCTAAGTTTTGCTGGTGGCGGTTACCAGTATCAAGACTGCGAGAAATGCACACGGAGTGTAAAGTGAAAGGATTGAGTCTCAATTATCGCACCAGTCAAGTGGTAAACTTTGACGTACTAAAAAGCATTGCAGTCTGGACAGTATGGAAACTTCAAAGTGACCATTTACCAACCAAACATAATTGTACGTTTACCCACACATCAAATCGTCAGTCGACCCATGGAAAAAGTCTCTAAAATCGTGTACAGGAAGCGAGTTTGACTTTCCGATCACTTCATTTTACTGTACGAACATGCTAGTATAAAAAACGGTTCTAAGACGATAATTACCAAAAAGAAGGATAACTTCAACACAGAAAGAGTCGAGTGAGAGCCCTATTGAGAATTTCAAGTTCAAACCATACCATTTTCTGTCTTCTTGTCTAACCATTGTAATTGTGCCAGTCGATTGAAAACGTTTAAAAAATGGCCCACGGATAGAGAAGGATTATCTTCTGCGAATGATTTAGCAGGATTTGTATACTTGGGACCTGTGACTGGATTGTTATACGATGTACAGTGTTTTAGTTATGGTCTGAAGTTGCGTATGGATCGATGTATCAAAAAATATTCAGTTACTCTGGAACATACTCAATGGTCTCCACACTCTTCTTACCTTTCTATGGCATTTCCACGTGCTACACTATAGTTTAAGTACGACGCTACTTTAGAGAAGGTCGAATCGTTGTCCAGGAAGACAAAAAGGAAGACTTCTAAAACTCGGCAGGCTCGTGACTTCATTACGACTAGCATAAAAGGATACAACGTTCAAGACCGATAGCTCATTTGTAATTACAAACGTCAAGCGATAAAGATGAATACTTTTACACATCAAGTATCAATAGCAAAGTCGAATTCGATGCTGCACCTTGCAATGACAGGGATGCTGTACGCTGAACCTCAGTAATTCAGTACCACGTCATCATGGGAAATTTGCTACTACCATACCTACAGCGGAAAGTGATAATGATGCTGTGCGTGTTAAACCTCATGGATGCGAAAACGATGCCACTCGTTATTGTACACCTTTCACTTTACAGTTTTTTTTTATGGTGGATGCTATCCTCCACGTTAAACTACGCGTCTACCACCCTACGGATGTCATGCGAAACTGTGCAGAATCCTGCATATTTCGCCGTACCCGTATCAAAATGAACCTGTACAAAACAAATATTCAGAAATTACTTACTTTACCCGTCACTTTCGCTCCATGAGAAGGTTTTGACTGACACATGGTCATAGATATTTTGCAAGTGAACATTCGTGGCTTACCTGTAGAGTTGAGAAAACGCATTTACCAAGAGTTGGTCAAAATAAATGTCAAACACAAAGAACGATTTTATCTGTTACCTTACTGTTGTTTGAACCACTGGTACCTAAATGCTATAAGAGGATTGATTCTGATAAAAATGTAACAGTGGTCAGACATTCATCAACTACTCGTGGGTAAGAAGGATTGCATTTTTGATAGCGATTATTTTTACTACCAGGAAACCTTACAGCATCGAATTCCAGAAGAAGAATTAGAGGGTTACTAATTCTTGGACACAATGTAAACTTATTTCAAGAAGTAACTTATGAACGGCTTTTAATGTGCAAGTTAGTGACTAAATATTTTGAATTCTTTTTCTGAATACGATCACTTCTGTGCAAAACGTACACTTATAGCTGCTGAAAAAATATGTATCAAAACTTTCTACCATGCCAGAAACATTTTTATTAATGACAACAGATTCAGTGGAAGAAAATCAATGACATTATTCATATGGTGGAGGATTACCCTTGCCTTTTACGAGAACAGTGTCAATTGAATTGGGGTAGACGTGTAATATGTGTCTTAGTGACTTGCTTTATGGAATTTCGTTTCCCAGCCAATTCTTTGTGGACTCTTTGCGAACAGTACCTATCACAAAAACAACATGAAAGTGATCTCTTTAAATGTCCAAGAGAGACTCATTCTGCTCAAAGCTTTGCGCCTTCATCTTAATTCTTCTCGACTTCTACGGACAAACAGGTTCTGAAGACGTGTATGTAGCTTGTGACATCCACCTTCACTGGACAGATGTACCTGACTGGAAGAGTTTGGGATTCGAGGTTAAGACTAAAGAAGTGGCCCAATATGTGCAAGATTTGTAATTCTGATTTCAAACGTTCAGTGAAAAAGGTTACTTTTAAACCTGTGCTAGTGACATTACCACAAGGAGAAGAACATCATATCACCAAAGAAAACCATTTTCTTCAAGACAGAACCGTCATCGACATCCCTAAAAGGCTATTCCGAGAGAATACTTAAGTGACTGTGCCAAGGAATGTAGAGACTCTAAGAATATTATTCACTGTCCCTAGGACCGCACATTTTGATCACATAAATGTTGTACAAAAACATGTTAATATTCCACTATGATTGTTTTATCTTTTATTCATGTGCTTAACCATTTGGCTTTTATGTATTCGTCTTTCGTGTTGTTCACAATGAAAAATGACAATAAACATGTTTCAGAAAAGTATAAAAAAAGTCTTATCTTGTCTGTCTTCCTGCAAAAAGTGACACACCTTACACTACCAATGCTACCTCTGCTGTCTCTGCTCCAGCTTACTTTAAAAGTCATCAACGAGCAATTAGATCATGCCAGCTGGGAGGCCTTGTATCTTCGCCATCCCTTTAACATACTCATTGCTGAACTCAGCGGTTCAGGCAAAACTGAATGTATCAAACGTTTGATCTAACATAAACATCATTAGATCAATTATCCACCACAACGAATGGTGTTATATAGAGTGGAATCAGCATACAGCTTTCTACGACAAAGTCAATGTGATTACATTGTGTTTGAAAAAGGAATGGTGGCGAAGGCGACTGGATCGTGTCTGACACCAGTCAAACCCATCTGGTCATCTTTCAAGAGAAGACGAAGAAGAAATTAAACTAGTTTACGCGCAAAGGGCATCATCGTAATACCAATGTCATTTACATTACCTACAGTTTGGTTCAACAAAGTAAGGCCTATCTCACCATCATTCTCGTGGTCTTGTTTAAAAGCCCTAGTGATAAATCTCAAGTGCAACTCTTATACAGAATAGTTAGAAACACATTGGCTGACTCATGAGTACAAAGATGCCACTCAAACCCCACACGCCTATTTACTCGTGGATTTAAAACTCCACTACCCCCAGATTATTTCGTACCTATTTCTTTCAACACTGGTGTCAAGAGGGAGTGCCTGTCTTGTACAGGTCCCCAACGTCGACGTAACAGCAACCCAAAAAATCTATAAAAATCATAGTCATATTGGCTCTGTCTCACAAAGTGTCAACATCACGTCCCTTCAGTCTCATCTTCCCGTCAAATTGATTCGTGCCTTGTACGGCACGAGTCGTGAATAAAATCCACAAATACGTGCACGTGTATTAGAAAGCAGTCTCGAAGAAGTATTACGATAGTTTATAGTAACGGCATATCGACTGTTGAAAGGCATCATTAACATTCCACATCAAGCCAAACGCTTTTTGACAGAAAGAACGTAGCCTTGACGCAACTGGCTGATCCTCATTTTGACACTCAAGCAAGAAAAGCAGATCATTTTGAAACCTATAGGTAGTAGTTATTTAGGCGGTGTCATCATTCGTTCCCTCTTAGGATTGGATCCCAACGCTCCCAAAGTTCTCTCCCACCCCAAAAAATGCCATTTCCCGACGTACCCGAAAGAAAAGGAAAAGATTAGGCCACACAGACTCAGAAAAAGGAAAAGAGCAATGATGGCAACACCAGGTTACAGCATCTGAAAAAGAAAACGAAAATCCCACACAAAACAGTTTCTACCCACAAGAGAGCGTTTCCAAAAACTTCTCCTCCAGTGGAGATACCCTCTTCCTCTTTATCGACAGTGGGCGCTGCTCACAATGTACCTATTGTCAAAAGCTCCACCACCCATGAGAAAACAAATTATTCAAACTGCTTCTAAATATGTCATCGATACCGTATGCGAATGTTGTCTGAATGTCTTGAAAGGAACGATACCATTGAACACCAGAAGAAATGCTTAGCCAAACATCGACACGTTCTTCACCAAAGGGTCCAAAAGAAATATTTTACGCATCCACACACTCTCAAGCATATCGACGTCTTAATGTATCTCTTCCAATCGTACAACCAATCTTTCGATAGGAACATTGGACGTGCCCCCCCCATGACCCCCGACAACGAAGGGACCGTCTTCAAACGCACTTTCGACAGAGGTTACATACCCAGCTTATTTCGTGTCACTGAAGGAGTGCGTGGTCGTTATCCTTCCGTCTATAAATTGGAAGACATGAACAGAGAAGTGTTAAAAGGAACGTTTTACTTACCCTAGTCATAATGTGTGACCAACAGAGGAGAGATTTAAAGTATTCTCGATCGAAGAACACTAAAAGTTTGAAAACGACGCATCAAAGTCAAAGTCCATTATTAAATATATCCATCAAGTTTTGACTATTCGATCAACTCTTCATAAATCATTGACTATAAAAAGAAGTGACCATCATGCCTTTTTACACAATCTCAATCGCTACCTCTACATCAACGACCACTCGTTCGCCCATTTCTTCTCTGCAAGATGTGCAAAAGCATCCTTTGTGGGTGTGGTGTGGAGAACGTGTACCTAAAACGCAAATCGTCTTTTTTCAACAAATCTTAATGGTGTATTGTGCTATTGGTTCTACCACTGATAGTTTCTGTTTGCAACAAGAAGACAAATAATTATGGACTATTTTACTCAGCAATTGCAGTTAGCATCTTCCTAATCCGTCCCTGGAATAATCTTTTAACGAAAAAAGCAACAACAGGAGCCTTTCACTTTCCCAACATTCACCCTAACCATCACGGCCAACCTCTTTTAGACACTCTTGCCAACTAGTACGAAACCATCATCCAAGAAACCATGCTTTACGTGCGTGTTACCTAAAGCGGGAAACGGTGACAGTCACACCTTGAGCAGAACAACCGCCAAATATCCGATACGACACGTAGAAATGAAATCTTTCACCATTAACTGCTGAACTCCGATCCAAAATTAAAGACAACATTCTTCACGTTATGAAAAAATGCTCTTACGATACAATTCAATAATATGAAATTGCAAGGCAATGATTCTATGGTGTAGGTTCTACCTACTGCTCCACAATACCTCCTCCCACCTCACACGCACCTACGCTAGTAACATCAAACAGGTGCTAGGAAAATATACTAGCAATACCTGGGTGGGATCCTGAACTCGGCAATCCCGTGCTGAGCTAAGATTTATCATAAACTTGGCATATGGGTGTGGTATCGAAATGGTACTGGACAGTCCAGGACACACCAACCTGCTGTCCCAAATTCCGGACAAGCACTAAACCCAGCTCCAGGTGAATGAAGGAATAACCAATGTCTTCATTTTACAACAGAGGATCAAACCAACTGTGGTAAATTGGTGGGGTTCAAAACGTTACACCAATCTTTTCACTACGGTTCGTTGCTAGTGAATGACCTCTCCGCAGTGTAATTTACCCAGTGTGGATGGATGGAAAGAAGAATGCAGATATCTGGGCAAGTATATTGAAGAAATAAAACAATGAGTTCCCTTTCAATGAACAAATATATAATTTAATCAATTTAATAATATAATTTGAAATGAAAGAAATCAATTTCTTTGTTACAAAAAAGAAAGAAAATGTACTAACATGTATTCAAGTAAAGCAATATAAATTTCACCTTACCAGTACTTGTCAGTGACAGAATTAATACAGATGCATCATAGCCTACGAGTCGTGACCTTGAGATCAACGATGAATGACATCATCACCTATCTTATCCGGACATCGAATTGTCCGTTCCTTCCTGCATTGACAACCTTTGTCTAATCGTCTGGACCTGGACTCTTGCCAGTCGAAACTTGAACTATTGGACGATCGTATCTAGAGCTGGACTTAGGGTGTGAAATTCTACTGACGAATTCTGCCGTAGAATTTGCCCAGGAATTTGTTTCCTTTGCCGTTACTTGTTCGTTGTTCACGAACTTTCAATGTATAGTATGTTTCCGAACTGAGACAAATATCTCGCCTTACTTTAATCACGAGAAACGTACTTTCTAAGTTCCCGGAGCCCAGTCTGACTTCTCGCAAGTAAGATTGAAGACTGAAGCAATTTTTTCTAAAGTAGAACCACTAATTCCTTACAAGACTTACTCCCTTAAGTTTCCATTAGACAATAGAAATCAAATGTTTCCTATATTCTCTTACGTATGATTTTTTATTGACGGAACAAATAAACACGCAGCAATTAACTTTCCTTTGAACTATCAATTATTAACGTGCTTCCCCTTTTTACCGGTCGAGTTTGGAAGAGTGTTATGCCAAAAACCTTTTACCATAACAGACGAATTTCCTTTGACGTTCAGAGATGAAATGAGAGTAATCATATAGCTGTCACTAGCCCTTTCTACTTTAATTAAGTTAACTTTGGTATAGTTCATTTAATTAATACTTGTAAGAGTTTCAAAATTCGACACATCACACCAATCTATCATGATCCTTTGATGGTACGTCTAAACCATACACTCATAATTACTAAGCTGTGATAATATTTCACAAGGTGGCATAAATCCAGCAGATTGGTATAATTTAAATATATTAAAGTACGCTAAGTACATAAAACTCCTACATAACAATTATTCAAAATTCACAACTCAGAACCATTTGATCAAATTGCACAGGTGGCTTGCACAATTCTGGCATAGGGATATCCATAGTAACAACTGGATACAATACTTTTTGTGAGACTTGGGATCTTCGGCAAAATAAAATCAACATCAAAAGAGGAAGCAGATGCATGGAACAGTTGGCATGCATACTCTATATAAAGGGCTGGCTTTGGCGACTCTGCCTGGATTTTATGGGGGTGTTCTCTTCCTGGTGGCTGTTGTTTTCGGTTTTGTATCTGATGGCCTCGGGTCACTGCCTTTTGGGGGTTGGGGATTGCTTATTGCCTGCCTTGGGGTTGGAGGTTGGGTGTGCTGGGGTGGTCTGCCTTGGTTTGTGCACCTCTCTTTTGGATTGTGCAGTGTGCTGTGGGGCAAAACTGGAATTGGTTCTGAGGCTGGGGCTGGGTTGCTGGGGCTGTGTTTTGTGAGTGATGTAGTGCGTCAAAATTGTCAGAATAACGGGCAAGGATGCTGAAAGGCCCTAACCTTGGACAAGCGCCCTCTTAAAGGGACTGTCGCCCAGCCAGGGGCCACAATGTCGTGAAAGCGCCATTCTACAAAAATACAACATGGCAAGTAATTAGGAAATGATGATCAGACTGCAGAAAGTGGTAGACACATAAGCTATGGTGGAGGAGATGTTAGTGAAAATGCAGTTTGGGGCTTATAGTCCCTATCGACTAACAATTGGAAATTAACAACTGATTAAAATATAAACGAATGAAAAGGAAGATGTTGAAGACAAATAGAGGGTGAAGGAGTTGAGCGAAAAGGAAGAAGATAATGAAGAGAGGAAGAAACTGAATGAGGATCATAAAGAAAAATAGGAAGAGGAAAAGATGAGATGAAGAGAAAAATTGTAGGACAAAAAAATGTAGGAAAGAAACTAAGAAGTTTTTGGAGGAAAAAAAATAGCAGAAGGCAAAGAAGAAGAACCCAAATGTCCTTTTTAGGACTTCTCAATTGCCTCGAAAATATATTATTCTAACTTGCCTAGAAATATTTCAATAAATTACTGTACTATCCACTGATACGAGCGCAAAAGCGTAAAAGTTTGGATAGAAATGAAACAGGCAGCATGACGTGGTACTTTCTACATTGTTGCCAGTGTCGAGTATGGTAATGTCATCTCACCTGTTCCATTTCTCTTGTCCCTATACAAAATTTCTATTGTCGCTATAATACCCCAGGGTTTGCCATTTGTCGCTATATTCTTATTGGGGTCTGTACTGTATGGTCGTGTTCCTATAGTACCCCCATATACTACTGATTTGCGGTAATTCATGGTGTCACCACCATAGACCTCCTTCCTGCACAAAAATTCAAAACGTTTATAGATATTCATTTTGCTGTCTGATGGTGCTTTTCGCGCATCTCTTGTGATGCTACTGATCAAGAAAAAAAATGTGGAAGATATAGAATTGGCTTGTAGTGATCCGGTTATTTATTTTGCGTTAATGGTTTACCCAGGTATTAGCTATAATAGATGGCTACTGTATGTAACAAGTTTTACTTAGCAAACAAAACTGTTCCTTGAATAGAATAACTTTCAATATAAAAATACTTGATATGTGCACTAAACCATACAGTTATAGATTCTCGTGTGAGGCCACGATATATAATGGCGTCAGAAGAATGCTGCTTCTATTTTTTTTCGTTTAAATATATGGTCATACGTTGAGAATATAGGTCAAAACAAAACATATGGCCGGAACACTCGAGATTTTGATGTCCGAATCTGTGTGCCTGGAAGTGCGCATCGAACGCTGGCATTGCAATAAGCTCCAGGCAGCTATGGCTACCAGGCCATATGCTTAGCGTCAGGTTTCGAATGTGATAAAAAAAAAGGCCGATTGCATGCATGTACTATCAAATTGATATCCCGCCCCATATTAGTTTGAAATGAGCAAGCCTACCTACAAACAAACTGATTTTTTGAAAGATTCGAATAAAGGCAGGCCCACCTAAGGACTTTCATCAATCATGATATCAACCCAAAACTATCGCGGGTTGCGCAGTCAATCGCAATAAGTACAAAATAAAGCAATGTTTATATATGATATACATCCAGATGTATGCATATTTCCAGCAATTGCAAATAATAATAATAATTCACGAAATTTAAATAATTTTATCTGACACATCAAACCTTACACAATATATAATTTCTTCACTAATCTTTAAATATTAATCAAACATATTATTATTCGAGTATTTTACAAATTACAATACACCTAGAAGTATTAAAGAGAAATGTCCATGAAAATCTTTGCTCTTTATTATTTGATAAAATACTAACTTTATAAACTTAGTGTTTCGAATATTCAATTTGTATTGTTCGTCACCTTCGCTAGCAAAGGTTCCGACATGATAACCATATTCACAACTTGGTCGATTGAATAAATATTGAATTGCCTTGTCCTAGCGACATCTACTGGATTTCATGAGTTGCCTCCCTTAGTATGTTATGACCACTAACCAACTAACCAACTGCATTGTACATTGTCCGAAAATGGGTGAGGCAATTGATGTGAAAAGGATACTTTTAAGTTTAACATCGACAGTATGGCTATGTACCAGAGAGAAAACATTACAGGTCTGTTTGACTAAAAGGTATTTGTACAAACAAGGACCACCAGTGGAAAATTGCTTGTTTATCACTTCAATCAAGTTGTGTATTCCCTTTGTTCGATCATGTGGGAACAGTGTTCAAATTTTACTAACTTAATTTTGATTGGATGCGGTTATAACATGGAAACCTTGGCTAGCGAAGATGGTTCTTCGTTGACTTTTCTTCATGATTTTGTTATGTGTGTGTGTGTGTATATATATATATATATATATATATATATATATATATATATATATATATATATATATATATATATATATATATATATATATATATATATATATATATATATATATTGAATGACTGACATTAAACTTTAACTGAGTTTAGGGCCTACCTAACAAAATTATTGTTTTTTGTAAACATTGTTATACGTAGCTAATATTTGCCTGTGATTTTAGATTATGTGTTAAGAACATTATTACTAGAGGTAAACATGTTTACCTGCATCTAAGTTTAGAACTTCAGATCTTGTTGACAACTTAGAACGTTTGAGAAGCGAGTAGCTTACGAATTTGAGAAGTTGACCCTCATTCTAGTTTCATTAGTGTGTCTTGTATTAATATCGTTTACTTCAAAATTACTAATTTTACTCAAACTTACTCAATCTGACTTCACTTCTTTAGAGGTGCAAGTTTTAGTTGTGCTTCAGTTAATATTTGAGAGGACTTATCTGTTTCAATTATTGACTGGAATTACATTACAAAGTGCTCGTTGATTTTCGGACTAAATAACTGGTTTAGGATTAATGTGAATTCATTCAATGACTTTTTGGATTATATAATTGTGATACATTAAGAAAGTTAATACATGGCCACATTTCAGGCTGTTGGCTCATCAACATATTCAAAAGTGGAATTTATTCGGAACACCACAGCGATTCATCATGACCCCTATACATTTGGAATTGTGGCGGAACTTTTAGGACTGTTTGAACTTTCATTAACAATACTAAAGTTTCTTTTGTATTCTAGAGAGATGTTGGTTTTCACTTTTTTATTTTACTTAACTTAAAGCCATAGAAAAGTAACATTGGAAAATATAAATGGAATTCGGTGAAACTCATACTTATAAAAATAAATTAGTTGAAATTTTTGAAAGGTTAGGGTCTCTGCAGAAGCAAAATATGTGAATGATAACAAAGCATCAGAGGCTCCTTTATGTCGACTGCCATGCTTTATACACCACAACTACGATTATAGTTAGAGTGAAATATTTTCATAAACCATTAATTTAACCCTGGTCCCTTTTAATTCTTCTCTGACTTCATTTTGCAAAGATGATAACATTTTATGTTGATTTCCGACCCATTGGGACAAGAAGACCATGATTTCTGTTACCATCTCTCGAATTTTTTATTGTTTTTCTTAGAATTAAAGCTTTGGTTCCCCTGTTTGCTTCAGCAACAAGTTTGACTGTATAATAAGGAAATAGTTTCGTACGGTTATCTATTGCTGATTGCAGGAATCGAACCCACACCTTGCGAGCATGGGACACTAAACATTGAACTTGAAATTATGCTATGAGAGAAAGGCGGATAGTATTCTATATTTCCATGTTATTTGGCAGTGAGCAGTATTAGGCTTGGATTTATAGTTCCAACGAAATCAGTTTTCAGTACAGAGAGAGAGAGAGAGAGAGAGAGAGAGAGAGAGAGAGAGAGAGAGAGAGAGAGAGAGAGAGAGAGAGAGAGAGAGAGAGAGAGAGAGAGAGCAATTTGACTTGAACTAGTTATATGTTTGGATGTGGTTTCCCGGACCATTAAGAAAGCTGCTTATCACACTGGGGCAATCCTCCGCTCAGTTCCATTAAGATCATCATATTTCTTACTTCAGGTGGTTTCCAAGTGGAATCTACCCATTACTCACTCAATTACTATTACAAATTACTAATGGAATGGACTGATAACTTTTGCTTGTTATATATGCTGGCAAAAGCAGCCAACTGTACTTGCATGTGTTTGTGTTTAATTAGAAGAGAAGAGAATGGCAATCAGTGAGAGCGCCATTTTCAATAAATGGCAATATATGTGTAAATAAATATATATATATATATATATATATATATATATATATATATATATATATATATATATATATATATATATTTTTTTTTTTGTGTGTGTGTGTGTGTGTGTGTGTGTGTGTGAGAGAGAGAGAGAGAGAGAGAGAGAGAGAGAGAGAGAGGGAAGGAGGGAGGGAGGGGATCTAGTGTCGTATGGGAGACAACCCTGAAGACAAAGTACATTCTGCTCTGAATACAGCAAAGAATAATGTTAAGACTGATTGCAATTAATAATAGATTATTAATATTAATAATTAATAATTATTAATAATTAATTCCATAAATACTGAAAAGATAAAGAAAAGACACGAACAAAAAAGAAACAAAAACATAGGGTAAAGTTCATGCTGATGATTGGTTGTAAGAGTTGATATATTTTTGTCTCCGACAGAGTCCAGATTAATGCCAACAATTTGACATTGTATTTTAAGGATTTCACAATCGGATGCCTTAATTTGTCTTTACATTGCAACTCCATGTATTGCTGTTTCTTTTCCTTATATGTTACTGCAAGTGAACTTTGATATCAAAACATTTAGTAAGTCATGCGACAGACCAATGTTCTAGAAACGACAAGGGGCTGCCTGTTAACTATTATGGGTAGTTTGGTTTGAGTGGGAGTGTGGAATAATTCCAAGCAACCGGTCATGATTGTGTTCATACTGAGTGGAAGACGTTACAACTATGAACCTATTCTGGCACAAGCAAGGTAAAGATAACTATCTATGATTCATCATAATTCTAGCTCTTTCAATGCCGAGAACTAGGTGTACGGTATCACAGCTCAAGACTATCAATCATGCAAAATTAAAATGATGAGTGTAAAACATAATTGCGAAGAACATAAGCTATTTAGGAAAAGGTCAGAAAATTATAAGGGTTGATTCGTCACGTATGTTACAATACATTAGCTTGCAAAAGGTATCAACGTGTGCTGAGAATTATCCCTTAGCCATTTGATTATAAAAATACGATTTTGTACAAGTCTGCCGTGCCTTTTATGTTGAAATAATGGTTCCACTCCATCATTGTGTGAGATGTTAAACTTGTTTATGTGATATTGAAAGTTGTTTCCTTGATACAAAGAAATATCTAGAACTTTGGTAATGTTCAAATTACGGACAAATTTTCACGTGTTCTCCATATCTGAATCGCTAGCATTTTTTGTCATGAATTATTGTTTATTGTCAGTCAGATTTGGACCAAGAGAAGAATGACAGTATGACATGCTTTTTCAGAGATAATTGGCAGTGTGTTTTGATTAAACTCGCAAGAGCAATATAAAAATAGGATGGTCTCTAATATTTTATCGTAACGGAAGTTTCTGCCAATTTCCTTGCTGTGCAGAACCTATTTTGCGAAGCTAGTGTATCGTTCATTACTTTCAAGGTCACTCTTACGGATCATACCTTAATGCATGCCAAATATCTGCTGTTCGGACCATCTGGCTATTTACGAAGAAAGGATTTGCCTAGAGGTCAAGAATGCATCAGATTATATTTTCGTTCCCAACGTCACGATCAATCCGAAATTTAATCCGGTCATAGAAATAGCTTATGTGGTTCAGACAAATTACGGTTTCTCTTTTGCATCCGAATAATATTTTTGTCTCGTTTAAATATCCGAGATGATCTGAATGCCCAGTCTAATCCATGTTAATCCCCAGTACTAAGCTAGTACCCATGTACAGATTCGGTAGCTAAAACATGTTTGATCATCCACCCATATTTAATGGTACGGTCCCTTCTTTAGCAACCCGCAAATATCTGTTTCCTGTACTGTAGCGTAGTTTCCAACCGCAATGGCTTTTGGAATTTTTATTATGGACTGTTCGATGATGTCATTGTAAATGTATGAAGATTTATTTTTATAAATAGTTACAAGTTAATTCTTGCGCTCAACCAAACTTGCCAAATTTAGTATTAAACAAGGAATGAAACTAGGCCAATGTGTCACTGATGCTGCTCCCTAGTTTCAGGTTCCTCCGTTAACAACTGCGTGCAATCTTCCTAAATCTTCGCCTAAACTGTTTACGTTTGGAGAATGTACTTGTCAGGTTTCAGAAACCTTAAGATGGAAAGGTCTATTATAAGTCTATAAGCAGAAAGACTTACAGAAACAAAGGTCATTACAGCATAATATTAATTCTAAATAATGCACACAATCACTCACTTGCACTAAAGGTTCGTACTGCTAACCATTCACTTCATCAGCATTGTATTAAACTGTTGCCGTCTCTTGGTAAAAGTCAGAGCAACGAATGTCTGTATCTTATTATTATGATAAACACATTTGCTTAGTGTTTACGAAAGTATTTCATGGCAATGGAATTACAGAGGTATCCAACTCTCTCCGACATCTTAGTCAACCTTACCCTGAAACTACTTATCTAATTGCTATAGCCTACAAAATGAATACCAGCTTAGATCGAGTGTGCGTCGTTTCATCATGCTGCGTAATATAGGTAATTTTTCGGGATAAATGATCCCACTAAAAAATAGCTTAGAATTAAAAAAAATATATAACACCTTTTAGCTTTAATAGTTCGGTTTTGATTGATCCTGGCTTATGAGGGTTGCTTTTTGGTTTTCTTTTTGCTTTGGCGTTGGTAATGACTCCTTGAAATTTCATAATTATTGATACATTTAAAGGTAATGTTAATCATACTGGTTTAGAACAAATTTCATCATACACAGCAGTGTAGTAATGTTAGAAAATATAATTTCTGAGCAAATGCGGATCGAAAATATCTGGCACCGAAACAAATTACACAAGGTCATGGCTGTATGAGACATGATATAATGCAGAAAGGTTCGGAAACTTAAGATCGCTGAGAATGCAGCCGGTGCCATTGACCTAAAGGAACAGCAGACAAACTTCACCTGGCTTTGAAAAGGGGCAGGCGGTTACAAACTCTCTCCAGATCCTACTTAAATAGAAACATTTGCGTGAAGACGAGGAACACATTGCTAAAATTTGATAATAAAATATTCTTTATAAAATCTATCTGAAAATTTGATTTGCTGGAAATCGTGTCATTCTTTGAATATTTGTGTTTACAGTAAAAAGCATTGTGAAGATAAAGCATGTACGGATAATAAATGAATTTACCAACGTCATTTTGTTTATTTGTAGTGCTGATTGTTCGTCTTCACTAACAAATAGTATTGATCAAACTGAGAATAAGTATTTAGTCAAAAATCTTCTTTATTTAGTCAGCTGCACTAGGCGCATTTTGAGTTTTCAGACATTTTAAAATCAACCCACGTCACAGTTTGTGAGTCTATGGCACTTCTACAACGTGTGCAATAAACTTTCCCCAAATGAAGTTACAGTCCTTATTCTGTAGAAAATAAAAGTTTCATTCACTTTAACATCTGTCCATTTTTATTATAGCCTACTACTGTATTGGCACTCTGACGTGTATCCGGTCTTCCCTTTCATCTTGAACAATGATTTGCTTAGAAATCAAGCAAATGAGTATTTACATGAATTTTCTTTGCTCTATTTTCCCTTTTCTGTCTGTCTCTATCTTTAAAAAATGCATCCGGAGTATAAACTCGAGATCAGTTCATTTTCATGACAAACTGTTGTAGAAGTGCCATATATAGACTGAGCGACCGTGACATCAAGTGCGGGATTTGGTCTGGGATCCCTTGGGCAAATATTAAGTACCTAACTTAAACTAAAACTAAAACTGACTAAAACCAGACGACTTGGTGAAATATTTACTCTTGATTGGAACGATATCTCTCTCAAATTGAAGATGTATTAAATAAGTCTCTTCTTAAACGGCGGTAAGCTCTTGAAGACACCAGCCATAAAAAATGCAGGCATTTTGTTTCTTCTTTTTATTGCAGATGACTTATGTTCATCAAGCTCTGTCTAGGAAACGGACAGCAACAGCCAAATAATTAAACGATTTCCAAGACAGGGGGAACTTTGAACTGGAATCTAAATTGAGATCTTCTGCTCTAAGTACTTTAGATATTTCAAAACAAATAAGAAGCAATGGCTATAAAAGGCCCAGAGTTATGCAGAGAGGTTTCGTAACGTGGGAGCATACGCAAGCATGCAATCGATACATTCTTTATCTTTGGCACCCCATTCAAAATTTAGCTGCATTTGAAAAGGGACAGGCCCTCTGTAAACTCTTTAAAGACCGCAGTGGAGTATAAGCACTTGCATATAGACAAGAAACACCTTAGCTGTTAATTCCAACATTGGTTATATACCTCTGGGAAGATTCATATACACTATCTCGACGGTGAAAACCGACCTCATGACTGATGTACGCTACATCTCAAACAAGGTCATTATCTTATTATAATAACCATCGTAAGGCAAGTGGTTTAAACTAAGTATCTTGCTCAACCATTTTAGTGCTAAAATATCATCCATGGCTTTTATAAGCAGAGTCCTTTGTTCGTTGAGAAATAAATTTGTTCACTCGCCTCTAGTCCTTGTATTCCCGTCTCACAGTTTTCATGTTCTTTAATCAAAAGAGTTTATCTAAAATCAGAAGTTATAACTGTACAAATACATGTAAATGCAAGATTGCTAATTGTCTTCTGGCTGTGCACAAGAATCTAACTTACGGAAGATGATATTTATTATCAAAGTCTAATTGCTCCATGTGCATGCACAGAAAGTAACTCTTTTATCTCAATAATCGAGAGTACTTAAATAGTCTTATGATTGGTTGAATAACAAAGATAGTACTTTGGTCAAATTACCCAAGTACCCTTCCATGCCTTTTATGGATGATTGACTAAAACATAGTGCTGGATCATTCTGTAATTATAACTGTTGAAGCCATGGGCGCCAGCAGGATTTTTTTTGCAGGGGGATCGGGTCAGGACATTTTTTTACAGGGGAGGGGGCAGGATTTTTTTGGGGGGAGTTAATCATTAAGTTACGCCAGGAAGAGTTACTATAAGAAGCAATCTGAAACTAAAAGCTAATATTTATTTTGAACAGAATCTTGTGACATATTTTCAGCTTCATATGCATGATTAGATTTGTCGGAATATATATATATATATATATATATATATATATATATATATATATATATATATATATATATATATATATATATATATATATATATATATATATATATATATATATATATATATATATATATGCAGCATGATTTCGGGGATGGGAGTGTCCATCTGAAACCTCCTTCTTGACCCATGCCGCAGGCGCCCATGATTGTAGCCATTCGCATAATGTTGGATCACTTTGTAGCAATGATTGTTATAGCCATTCGCATAATGTTCGATCACTTTGTAGCAATAATTGTTGTAGCCATTCGCATAATGTTGGATCACTTTGTAGCAATAATTGTTATAGCCATTCGCATAATGTTGGATCACTTTGTAGCAATGATTGTTATAGCCATTCGCATAATGTTCGATCACTTTGTAGCAATAATTGTTATAGCCATTCGCATAATGTTGGATCACTTTGTAGCAATAATTGTTATAGCCATTCGCATAATGTTGGATCACTTTGTAGCAATAATTGTTATAGCCATTCGCATAATGTTGGATCACTTTGTATAATTGTTATAGCCATTCGCATAATGTTGGATCATTTTGTAGCAATAATTGTTATAGCCATTCGCATAATGTTCGATCACTTTGTAGCAATGATTGTTATAGCCATTCGCATAATGTTGGATCACTTTGTAGCAATAATTGTTATAGCCATTCCCATAATGTTGGATCACTTTGTAGCAATAATTGTTATAGCCATTCGCATAATGTTCGATCACTTTGTAGCAATAATTATTGCAGCCATATGCATGGTGCTAATAGTACTAATACATTAATTGATATATAGTGTTGGATGGCTCGGTAAAAAATATTTTGCAAAAGGCGATTATTTCAGTGAAACAAAGCCAATATTTTATAATTATTAATTGAGTCAATTTATTTTGTGTGTGTGTGTTTGTGTGTGTGTGTGAATGCTTATTTTTTATTGTTGTTTTTTTAATTTAGTCTACGTTCTTAAGGTAATATTTTTTTCCTTTGCAATACGTGCCTTAATTTCCTTCAGAACGTTTTGCTTGGCTTACAATTTAAATGTTTGGGTGGTAGGTAGTTGGGTTGGTTTAAAATGATGTTCTCCTAACTTAATTTTAAGCCGAACAAAATCATTTGGAATCTCAGTTTAAATGTCATTTAAATACACTTAATACAGATCAATCCATTTCTGCCATTGTTGAGTGATTCCCAGCACACATGTGGAGGAAGGTTTCGTTGAATTCACTGTTTATTTGGATTTCTAAACAAGGAAAACATCTCTCGCGTTAAGTATTTATCTAGGAATGTCAGTGCGTTCAACTCGTATTATCTTTTCATAAGTCTATTTATAATAGACGATAGGTATTTTAAATTTACTACATTTGATTCGTGATGTAGATATATTTCTTTGCTATGGTTTCCAGCATGAATTAAGACCAAAATGTCTCGAATCAAACTCTTCTAACATGATAATAACGTGTTGTTGACGTGTGTGTATATGTGTGTGTGTGTGTGTGTGTGTGTGTGAGAGAGAGAGAGAGAGAGAGAGAGAGAGAGAGAGAGAGAGAGAGAGAGAGAGAGAGAGAGAGAGAGAGAGAGAGAGAGAGAGAGAGAGAGAGAGAGATTATGGCACTCACCTTGCACTGAAAATAAGATATGTTTTAGTTTATTTGGCGCAGTAAATGTCGCCCACGTATTGTCTGCTGATTAACAGTGGTACACTGCTATACATATGTACCACGAAATTCGTATTTGTGAGAATAGTTAAAATTTACATATTCAGATACTGTTAAGCTAAAGTTAAAATAAAGATATAACAAAACTTAAAAAAAGGCGAAATGAAGCAAAAACGGCTAATAAAATCTGTTCAAGGAGAACACACCTCCCTATTTGTATTGCAATCCGACAGAGTTAGCTTGTTTGTGATACAAACGGTATTTCTGATGTGATTGCCCCAAGTTGAATGGCACATTTCAAAACTGTTTATCATCAACTGATGAGAGTTCCATGAGGTGCTGTAAAACATTTTAATTGAATTTGGTTGGAAGTTTTCGTACTTTCTATTTTCAATCATAGTTTTTACTTAAAGCAGCGCCAGCAGATGGCATCTGGTGTGGCCTGGATTGCCAAATTTAAGATATTGAAAATACCTTTGGCTTGTGTTTATGGCTAGTAACATCTCTATCCACCATGTTTTTCTGCTTCCGGTCTGCATGCGCAGAACTTCAACCATTCTATTCTTGCAGAGATCGCTTCTGTATAGGCAAGGAAAGTTAATGCTTCATAAAAACGTTTGAAACGACATTTTGATCGTCAAATGATTACATTTCAAATTATTACACGGACAATGTTTTATTTCCCCATAAAATATGATAACGAAGTTTCCCTGTGCCATCTATAGGATGACCTTGACTTCTCCACAGAATCATCCAGTCCATACTTTAAGTAATCTATTTCTGAACATAAATAAATATTTTGTTTGGCTAACCATTTTAGCAGTTTAGTTTTTACGAGTTTTTAATCAGCCACAGTTGTACTCTTATTTACAAAATCCTCAAACTGTTGTGTGCATTTCAGATTCGTTGATTATTATAGTACAAAACTGTTATAAAATGTGCGCATTTGTTTAATGAATGTTCGTTGCACGAACATCAGGTTAAGAGAGCAGTATCTCTAAAAATGCCTAGAAATTTACCCTCGTCCCCAAGTTTGTAAATTAATCTCAACGTTTAATATTCTGAGTTATCTCCAGATCGACTAGATGCAAGGAAGGCTATGACATCGATGATAGTCAATGAAAATTTGTAAAATATGTATCACTTGACAGTCACATTTGAGTGTAATGACATCATTTACAAAACAGTTTCTCACACAGTATGCCCACACTTTCCTAAGCCAAAATGCAGTCATTTAATAAATAAATAAAATGAACGGTCATTTAGGAAATAAACACAAAACAAGGTCATTAAATCACAAATAAAAAGCACTGACATTTAGGTAATACATATTTTTTTTTATAAAAAAACCCAACTAATTTAGTAAATAAATATAAAGTACGATCATTTAGTAAATAAACGCAATGCAATGCTGTTTATTAAATTAATACAAAACAATGCTATTTAACAAATAAACAAAAAGTTATGTTATTTAGTAAATAAATACGAAGAAATATAATTTAGAAAAAAAAACAAAGCATTGTTATTTAGCAATTTTTTTTTCAACATGTGCAATTATGCAAGATCCTCGACAAATGTTTAGACAAAGACTGAAAACTGGAAAACAAGATTCTTTATTCTAGGTTCACTTGTTAGTGTCTGTCCTACAATGTGCCATAAGCGTGTAAAAGAGGAATCTTGTTTAAAACAATATTTATTTATTGCAAATCATATGGCGAATAACAGTCCTTTCAAATGCACTGGGTTACGTCAGGGACAAATTAAGATAAATGCAATAAACTGACAACGAACAGTGCAAAACCAGCATCTAACAAGCCTAAGCGTTTTCGACTCTTAATGAGTCTTTTTCAAAGACAAATTCAAAACATAGACAAGACAAGCAAATAAAACACAAAAACCGTTGCGTGTCCAGTTATATATATATATATATATATATATATATATATATATATATATATAGAGAGAGAGAGAGAGAGAGAGAGAGAGAGAGAGAGAGAGAGAGAGAGAGAGAGAGAGAGAGAGAGAGAGAGAGAGAGAGAGAGAGAGAGAGAGAGAGAAGCAGAAATTGAGATATAGGTCGAAAGAACGAGAGGGATGGTCAATTTGTTTTCTTACCGTTGCATGTTGTGACACTTGATCATTGTGAAAATCGGCCAAATGTGCGACATTTTGTTTGAATATGCTCATATTTTGCTCTTTATTTTCAAGTTATTTTATATGTAATTCAATGATAAAAACAGTGCATGAATTTAGAATGTGTTTGATAAAAGATGAGCTGAGCTACCTAAAGACGTTTATTCGAGAATAAAGCATAATAGAAACTGAAACATTGAATTTGCTGGTATAAAATTAAATTCGTACAAATAATTGTTAACCCTTTCTTACTTAAACATTTTGGGAAGGAAATTTATGCAAACCTATTTTCACCAGTAAAGGCTTTTCTCTTGCATAATAGAAAATGAAACATTGAATTTGCTAGTATAAAATTACATTCGTACAAATAATTGTTAACCCTTTCTTACCTAAAAATTTTGGGAAGGAAATTTATGCAAATCTATTTTCTCCAGTAAAGGCTTTTCTCTTGCACAGGATGCATCAATTTACGTTATGTACTGCGCATGTCGGGTGCGATCTTGAGATGCTAGTAAACAAACCATTTATGCCATTCACATTTCCCTGCTTTATTGAGCTTGACGGACCATTGCAATGTAATATAATCAGCTGTACACACATGTAGAATCTCGGATTCTAGATAATTTCCTCATGTATGTAAAATTATTGTTTAAAAGTGATTTCTACCGTGAAAGCAAGCGATCTTCACAAACTGACATTGCCTCGTGGTCTGACTCAGGAACGTATATGGATAAATTAACAGACAAGTTAAACATATATAAGCCAGACTATAATTATCTGCAAGTGAATTTTGAATCATTTTAACAATTAATCATATACATAATGACGATGTATTTCACCACTTGATCCCGCCTCAAGAATTAACTTCATTATTGCTGCCGCTACGATACATTAGCTAATTTCACAGAATAAGTCGAAGATGCGATTGGATACTGAACACGTCATTTTGCATCTTATACACCGGACCCAAAAGGATCGAAACGTCAGAGGGAAAGAGAGTTTGTACAATGGTCACGAACAAATCAGCATCCTTATATTATATCAAAATCAATTACCTAAGCAATTATTATTCCTTACCATTATAAGCATTTCTCAAAAAACATGACACAACATGGAATGTAACATTAATGAGAAGCAACAAATAAAAATGAAAATATTTCTGAAGAAACACAAGCTCTTTTACAACACAATAGAGCCTACTTGTTTGAGATTTATTGACACACCTTCTCTACTTAACAAGAATAAAACAACGTCCCATTTAAGCATCATGAGTTAGGAAAACGATCAGAATATGAAATCAACTTGATGAAGCATATGATTGAATGATATATTTAGTCATAAATATTAAGTTCCCAAATTAGAATGCAGATGTAGCAAAGAGTCAGATTAGCAGTATTGCAACAAACCTTTAGGGTCTATGATTCCCAGTATTTTTCTTACGGTCTGGAGATAATGAAACTCTCAGTGCGAGTTACGAGATTTGTCCAGTCAAAAGTAAAAATGAATTTTCACGAGTAAGATCCGTTTCTTATTGACTGACGTGTGTACTGGTGCAAATACCTTGGAGATATTTTGTCGCAGCACATTTTTGTCTGATCAGCGTGACACGTAACCATTTAGATTGAAACATGGGCTAGGTTCGCAATAAATGGCGAAATTAGTGCATGTTATTCTGCCCAAAAAATAGTCTGAGTTACTCTGAGGAAATTAAAAAGTAATTTTGCTCCTGAAAACATTGTCCCATGGACGTAGATCTGGAGGAATTCGAAAGATATTCGACTTCAAATAAAGACCGAGTCTCGAAAAGGCAGAAAGGTGACAAAATAGCACCAAACGTGTGCTATACAGTGGGAGGGGGTGCAGATTACTACCAAGTTATGTTATGGTTGATGACCCACGGGGGCAGAGAGAGAGAGAGAGAGAGAGAGAGAGAGAGAGAGAGAGAGAGAGAGAGAGAGAGAGAGAGAGAGAGAGAGAGAGAGAGAGAGAGAGAGAGAGAGGCAACACTGACCCGTCACTAACAGCGATTTGGAAATGACCGGAAGCAACCAGGTTATGGTGGCATGCCGGCAGTTTGAGTTCGATTATTCACTCGATTATATGATGAAATTTGCTTTATCGGTAGAACAGAATGGCTAATTGAATTTCGCTTAAAATTATAGAATTATATTTCCAAGAGAAATTGTAACATTCAAACGTAAGGTTTAATTTCATTTAGTTCGTGTAATGAATTACATTTTTATATTTTACATATGGGGGCTCATGTGCTTCTATTCTGTATCTCTGTTATTCCATCCATTAATTTCACATTTTATTTTATTGTTTGCTCGACCGGGGCAATAGCACAGTGGACAATCCTAGATAATGATAACCAAGCACCATAAAAGGTGGGGGATCATATCATATACTCCCTCACAAAAAATTCTAATGCAAACCCGAGTTTAAATGATTTATGATCTCAAATCAAATTGTTTAATCTGCAGAAGACGCCCATATATAATCAAATCCCTTCCTCAGATATTAAGTTTGCCCCTAAAACAAAAGCCATACGCGTTTTCGAAGGTACAGACAGTACTTTTTTACAGCTTAATAGGCACTTAAAAGTAGCACCACAAATACTTTTAGATTCTTACACAATTTAATAAAAACCAGTTAAATTAGCAGCTTGTATATTAATTAATGAAATTGTGAAAATTGATAATGCTAGAATAAGACATTACTACGGTTCAGTCCTTTGTTGAATCATTTGGTAAATACTGTGAAACCAAAAGAGTCAGTTTTAACCCGTGTTTTCAAATTCTCGTTAATGTCTGATCTAGGCAAAATCTAATATGATTTATGTAATATGTATGACAATTTATCGCCTTTTAGTTAGTTTAAACATGTTATATACTCAAAGGTCTCAAAAGTATCAGGCATCATGGATGTATATCGATGCTTTACGTATTCTTGTGGTATTCTTCCAAATATGCTATCTGAATCTGTTAAACATGGACCACAAAAAAAAAAAAATGCGAGATTGCAGTTTTGATTCTATCGTAACGGAAACATTCAAGAGTTATTTTGTTGAATTTTGTATTTTTATAGGCCCTCCCTCTGCATCAAGACCTGACTTATTTCAGAATAAAGGAACTGCGTAGAACGAAACATTACAAAGGTACTTACTTGACAGTGTTGTGCATGAAAAAGTTTCTTTTTAATCAAATTCAAAATTGTGGATTCAAACTGACAACGCTTGTATATGCATTTATTTAATACACCACGTATTATACCTAACTGGCATGAGTATTTGATTAGTGCAACAGAAATCTCAAGATTGAATTCCGCAGAAAACTTTTTTATTGCTAAATATTTTTATGACCTATCACACTCCACTGTGACCATTAATCGTTGTTTGTTTTTTGTTTACATATAAATCACTCGGTATTTCTGTTTCTTGCATTACAATATTTAAATATTAAAAAAAGTCCTACAGAAAAGATTGCATTATAGAAGATTTTATTTTGTTGATCGGTGCAGCAAGTGTGTATGGCTTTATTACTAACAATAGTTAATTCCCAGCTCCTGTAAGAGAGCTCTAATTAGACGAAACTCATTTGATAGCGACCACTCAACAGAAGAGATTTATAAAGGATGATTTCCAATCAACTGTACCCGATTCTTTCAAGTGTGTGTGTGTGTGTGTGTGAGAGAGAGAGAGAGAGAGAGAGAGAGAGAGAGAGAGAGAGAGAGAGAGAGAGAGAGAGAGAGAGAGAGAGAGAGAGAGAGAGAGAGAGAGAGAGAGAGAGAGATAACGATAACTTTGTACGACAAAAGACAATTTATATCTCTTGGAATGTTTCAGGCGTTGAATATCCAGGGCCGTCGCTGACGAATTACGGACTGTCTACACAAGGAAGATGGCTTCTAATTTTGTTTCAAATGGTAAACAATAAAGAACCTAAAAAGAACTGTTTTGTGTGCTAGTGATAAGCTACTCTTAGGGAGCATTTGTGTTTTCACTCGATAATTAATTCAGTGGTGTCACTCGGTTTGGTATCACCCAGAGCGGTAACGGATGATGACACCACCATGGTCCCCCATCATGTACAAAAATTCCAACAATTTATAGTCATGTGCGGTAGCTCATGGTAACATCCCATGGACCTCCTTCCTGCACAAAAATTCAAAAATTTTATAGCAGTCATTTTGGTGTAATCCCCTACAGGATTGTGTGACACGGTGCGGTCCGCACCCCTGCACATCCCCACCCCACCCCGTGACGCCAATAAATTAATTACTTTTTTACATCTAAATGTAAATACTGGTACTGAATAAACATTGCTGGTAAAGAAATCTTAGTTTAAAATGATACATTTCTTTCGCACCGTTGAAAAGCAGTCGAATATTTTCCAGGTTTTGGCTGAAGTCATTTTTCTTTTGACCGCTGTTTAATGGTTTTCGTATCATTGGATGAACTGTTTGCAAAACAAATACAACTGACATGATAAAAGTGTTTTTATTAACTTCTAATCTGAATAACGGTTATTTTATAAATTGTTCTTAAAAATTTGACTATTTGACTAAGTATTTAATTTAATCGTTCAGACAAATAGTCCTGTCGAAAAACACCCACGAATTATCTTAAAAGAGTGATAAACGTACGTTTATTGCACCTCATTAGGACTCAGCTTTTGTTAAGAATGACCCAATTTTACGCTTCTATATAATTAAATGTCGATTTTATCCGCTTCATATGTATGTATGTATGTATGTATGTATGTATGTATGTATGTATGTATGTATGTATGTATGTATGTATGTATGTATGTATATCTGGTTACAATGATGTATGTATGGTGGGTGAGTCCAGTTTTATATTCCAGCTATCGGTAACACCAAGGTATGAATGGTAGTTAGAGAAGATGAGATATTTTCCTTTAAAGAGTATGTTCAGATAAATCTCAGCATTTTAGATTGGATTCAAGGGAACTAACTACTCTGTAGATCGATCAGAATGTTTATTCAATTCAGAGCAACCTTTCAAGATTCGACATTGTGGACAAGTGGTTAACCTTTTTCAGGTGATCATATATTCTATCAACGGATAATTTTACGTTAAGCAATTTGGTACCTAATTAAGAATTTTTCTTTTCAAATGTAAAAATGGAAGTAAATTAAAGAGTTTAAAAAAATTATGATTTGTATATTGGATAAGACCGCTATTTGAATCATATAATGTGTATATATCTTTACTGTTGTAAATTTTTCATTGTTTCCTACTATCATGGAAAACACATCAAGCTGTACACGATTCGACAATATGGCGCATTATATGCACACCAAAAACTACAATATATAATCTTATATTACTCCGCCATCTTTTGGTGGCCGAGTAATACATTAACATGCACATAATCACAGATTTCATATTCATAAATAAATATGCGAGTCACTTTTTCTATGCAAATAAGAAAATATACTAGCTGAAGTCCCATCTAACCACTGGATTTTACCTTCTCAAACCTTAAGAAAGAGGGTACGCTTAGCATACGTGCTACATTTCTCCTTCAAAATGCAAAAGTATATGCGATTAATATCAGTCTGCTGCAAGTTGTAACATGCCAATTACCTGCTCCAACTGCGGAACTCTTGCTTCGCATATAATACCGTTGCTACTATGGACTAATTTTGGTTTTAGCGTATTTTTTTCCGCACTTTGCAAAGAGAGTGTAAAGTTTTTCACTTGGTTTAACATATTTTTACCATTTCCACGCCAAAGTCCCATTCATCCCATCCGCTCCTCACCGTATAATGTTGATGGCAAAATGTATTCTTTGGACAACTTAAGCTTAAGAAAAAAATCCCCAAAGACTAAAACCAGTACGGTTAGTGGTGTTTCGACAACTTCACATGCAAGCAGTTTTCCTGTGAAAATATCGACCAATTGAGGGATTCTCCTAACAACCTTAACAATAGTAGCACAGTAGGTGATTTCATTATTTATGGCACCATATCTAACCATATTCAAAGTGAATGAATTGCAATGATATATTTACATCAATAATAGTTCACTTAGCAATATACTTCCATCCTGTACGAACATACATACATATATATATATATATATATATATATATATATATATATATATATATATATATATATATATATATATATATATACACATACATACACACACAAAATAGTTGGGTATTTTACATATATACATATATTGATGTAGTACGAGTGTCCTCTGACCATTACCACCCCATTGTACATATTTTGACATTTATATTGCGTAGAGGGTCCAAAACCAATAGTTTATGGAAAACTTGGAATTCGTCGCACGATGGCGGCATAGGAAAGCCGCATTCTTGTGGGCCTTGCCAACTTGAACTCATCGCAACATACTTGCATGAAATCCAATAGAAAGATGATGTATTGTCTGAGAAATTGCCTGCAACGTTGGTTAAATTTGACTTGGTACTCGCCATTTTCATTGCTAATCACATGAATACACAAACCTCGCAATATATATGTCCATGACATGATATCAACGGTCTAATAGTCACGTGACATTAAAAATAAACCCCTTTGTAATATTTTTGCACAAGAAATCTAAATATTAATCGAAAATCACGCAATATTTGTATAAAAAAATAATAACGAAAAAAACACAATTCTCAACATATTTATTTCTAACACAATGAGCAGAGCCTGTCGCTGTCGCAGAAACCTGGAGAAAGTCCTCAAGTAACCACTATTCAACGCAGAAGTCACGTGATATGTGCTCTCTCTCTCTCTCTCTCTCTCTCTCTCTGCTTGTTGAATTCGGCTTTCTCCAAGTTGCTGCGACTGCGACAGGATTCTGCTCGTTGTTTTTGGAATTCTATCATTTCGATAGGCAATTGGTTCTGACCCAATACCCCAACTTAAATATCAAAATATCTAAAATGGGATGGGAAGAGTCAAAGTAAACTCGGACTAATATTTACAGTACCAGAAAAGAATCATCAATCTGTTCACTGAAATGTACATCCAAAATCACCACCTTAATCCCAAACGTACACATTTGTTTACCATTAATAAATAATATAAATGGAATTAAGGACCGGTGTTTACTTCGTTCAATATCGGATTAGAAACAAATCATTTCTGAGCCAATTTACTGTCTCAAGTGATCCCTCATGAATCATATATGTAAAATTAAATTTACTACGTATCCACACAAACGAGGATTTTCATTTTATTTAAAAAGTATTTTTTTATTAATACGTGATTTAGAAGTTACTGCATGCTCTTCGGAATGCTTGTGCACTGGAAGAGGAAAAAGACTGCCACCTCAGAGCACATGGATCTCCACAGGGGTGTATATTTAATCTGGTGAATGATCTGGACAAAGGTTGAAAAAAATACAAATTTTCGAAATTTTCATTACGAGAATCACTTTTCCTTTCAATATAACTTGTATTAGTTTTGTTTTTCACATTCAAGGACTGTGTGAAATTTCAACACATAAAAATATCACAGAAAATAAATGAAAATAGTAAACTACTTGGCGACATTTCAGAGAACTTAAAACAAACTAGTAAAAACAACCCGTGGTTTTCTTCTTAAACTTGCCATAGAATTTGATGAAGATCGGTTTAAATATAAATACCATTAAGTATCGACTATTATGATGGATCTACACATCAAAGCACAACAAACCTTAAGAGATGCGGACGATTAATCGTGAACCAAAGTTTGGTGCACTAGTTGCAATGATACTATGAAACGTGCAGTCCATTGGCACAGTTCTCTCTGGTTGTCCGTAAATACTTTTTAAAAAATTGACCTCCATTCCCATAAATTTATTGTTTTCGGGGTGGGGTGGGGTGGGGCGGGGTGGGGCGGTGTTAAAAATGATGACGAATGGGAAACAGCAACAGTATGTCAAATTTATGCGATTTTTGTCCCCATATGCTATTTTTATATGCACCGTAGCAATAGTATTACATAATTTTAAGTATTTAATTCTGATAATTAGATTGTTTCCATCTATTAATGGTGTATACAATATTCAAGTATTCCTATTTTACGAGGTTTGATGGTTTTCTATCACATGTAAGAGAATGTCTGGGTATAGAAATAAATTAATCAGGACTTTGATGCGGAAAGACAGGTTCATAAAAGACATTTTTTCTTGATTTATATTTATTTTATTTTTGGAGTATTATTTCTAACAATGTAAGAAGTTTATGAATGGCGCTAAATTTATTTCATATTCCGTATAATATATATTTATGGAACTGTAAAACCGTCCTGATCAAGTCAATATTGCATTGTGACCCACTTTATTTGCAAAACAATAAAACCCTAATTTGTATCATTTAAAATATTTTTTATTGTTGATGATAAATTGATATAGTTTTATTGAATTACTTGACCACAAGCCAACTTATGAGTTGGACCTTTTTTATGTTGACCTGACTTCAAGCAAAATATTCAAGACTTCCATTCACACGCTCACTTATAAAACTGCTAAGCGCTAAAATGGCAAGTCCGGAATTGCATTACCATAGGGACGATTTAATATAAGAAGTTGTTGGTTTTGTGATGGATAAATTACTTCCTGTTAGAACTACTTATTTATCCACCGGTCACAGACGATAAAACCATATCAATCTATAATGTCTCTTTGTAAATAAATAAACATTAAATTAGTTGATTTTGTTTCCTCTATGAAACTATCATAGAATCGTATTCTGATGTATTCCAAGCGTTGATAGCGTTTCTTGCATCCATGGATAAGCTTGTATACACACATTTTGTACAGATGAAAGTGTTCAGTAGATATACCTTTCATCCTCAGCAGTTAAACTAGGCATATGTGATATGATCTTTACAGTATATTGACATTTATACATTTGAATTCATTGCACCGACGCAGCATAATTGTACGTATGATACAGATAAATGAATCCGTACAGTACATACAATGCTGATTCCATTCTTGATGAATTGTTTGTTTCGCTAGACAAGCATTTATAATGATCAAAGCATTTTGGAGTCACGGCCATGCTTAAGCTGATGATGTAACAGCAATCGATGCGTAGACTTGACAGTTAATTGACCAAAAATAAACGTTGCAACGTCCTCCGCACTAGCTGAACCGTTAATTTGTCCGACAGCAACCATTGGTCTAAGGATGCATACTTCTCTATCTCTTAGTTCGAGGCCACTGCCTTATCCCTTTTTCACACTAATAGGTTCAGGATCTTAAAATGATCCCATTTTTTCGCTCAAACATCTGATGACAAAATATTGCTTCAACATCTGGATTTTGTTTGCGTCTTAACGCTGTTGTATGGGATCTCTAATTGTTTATTTCTCCTAACAAATACATCGAAGATGTATGACATTCCAGGTTGAAGTCCAGTCACCGTCACAGCCAGAACTGCCCGTTCCCTATTCCGATTTTTATATTTCCGACACAAAATTTCTTGAGAATCTTTTCGCCGAGTGATCGCATCACACTGGTTTAACTTATTCGGAACTTTTCTCCGACTACTATTTCCGATAAGTTCTGTTTTATATAAACAATATTCTTGTTTCTTGTCTGTGCCCATCCAGGCTATAGTGATACTATTACAGTTGGTTAAATTATCAAAGACTTTCACAGACGTGTCCTCTGGCAATTGAGGATAGCGGAACTTTGAAACTTCACTTGTTGCAAGAACACTAACTGACTTTCTACCTCTTCCCTGTCCAGTCACAGTGACGACATAGTCGCCAGAAGGTACGTTCTTTAAAGAAAAAGTTCTAAAATTTTTCACATTTGATTGAAGTAAAGATTTATTTTGTTCTGAAAATTCAATACTAACACTACTAGAGCACGGCTGTACGGCAAGGAGCACTTCTCTAGCCGCGCTTGTTAGTGTATACTGGAATGATCGAACTTGCTTCCTCTTTTTCAACACAAATTTTTTGAATTTACCATCCTTCAATTTTGACACATTTTTATTTCCTTTAGTCACCACATACACACCTTTGTATGTACTCGAAGTCTGAGTTCTTCTGTTTCTGACATATATGTCAATATAATAGTGTCTTCCCTTCTTTGCCTTATTGTAGGTAAACCTATTTTTTCCTCCAATGCAGGAATAGAATATTGATCCTTCCTTTTCTGCCTTTATCGGCTGTGCTTTCTGGCGCAATGCTTTGGCTTGATTTTTCTCCCAAGAAAATCCAAACCCATGGTCAGGCGGAAGTGTTGGCTTGGCATCGCCATATAGGTGAGAAAGTAAAGAACAGTGTGTATTATAATTCCTTTTTCTGTTAATTGCAATACAGTATTCGATATCATCTCCAAAATATCTCTCATCAGGACTTGGTTTCCATGCCAACGATATGCTATTTATAGTTACCCCCAACACACTGATGACATTGTCATTATGTACTGCTGGATAAGCGTGGTCCAAACCGGGGCTAGAGGTAATGTAAATCTTCAGCAAAGAATCACTTTTGGTGGGTTGCACTTCAAGTGTGTATATCCCGGATTTAGCTTCTTCAATGTTTAGCGTTTCTGAGTCTTCGCCGTGGTATGTGTATAGCTCCTCTTTATCACCTACCATAGGCTGACCAAAGAAGTAATTCTCAAAATTATCTCCAGGTCCTGCAAAGGGAAGATAACACATAATTAATATTCCTATCTAATAAGTCTTATGTTTCAGTTAGCCGTTTCCATAAAACTTAATATCTTTCCCTCTGTTATTTCAAAAAAGATATTGCACAGAGAAATCGACTTTCACCAAAACACAACAAAATAACAGTTGTTGGTCTGAACATTTGATTTAGCATGGTATTCTATACATGTTTCATCTATCTGTCTGTCTGTACTTTGAAAACTATAAACATAACAGATTGTAAAAGATTTGCAGTACAAGGAATACATGATGAATTTATTTTATTTCACAATAGTCTTTCTTCAAAGTTGGTGAGATATATTTCCACACACTCGTCCATTTATATAAAAAGTCAACTGAGTTGAAACACAGATTGAATTAAGTTGCAACAAGTTACGTGAATGTAAAGTAAAAAGATACATTGTACGTCTGTCTTTTATTCACAAAACAATCAATTTAATTTTACAAGCATTGATAAGACGTCACAAAAAGTAAGTCTTTGATAAAGAGCGCTAAGAGTATCTGTTTACCATGAGGCGCCGTAGTGAACAAAAGCTGGTCCAATCAGAAGGTTGAAGTTGAAATTTTAATGTCATATATACATAATTCCAATTTCACGTGTTGTATCAAAAATGCTTGTCTTCAAAGTTCCATTTTCTAGGTCGAGATTTTAGATTGCATCTGTCAAATTAAATTGTAGTGGTTGAAAGTTATATTTTCTATATTTCGAGGTTTTAGATTGTGTCATTTAAATTACACGGCAGTGGTTGAAATTTCAATGCCATACGTCAAGTATTCCTAACTTACGTATTGGTTTTAAGAGTGTATGTTGAAAGTTCCAAATCATAATTTCTTTTTAGTATTTAGATTTAATCTTGTTGAATTACACAGTGCTGGTGGAAAATTTGATGTCCAATGTCGAGTTTTTAGATTGTATCTTCTGAATTACACGGAGATTGTTGATGGTAGAAAATTCGATGTCCAATATCAAGTTTTTAGATTAAATCTTCTGAATTACACGGCGGTTGTTGAAATTTTAATGTCATATGTCAAGAGTTTCAACTTAACGTGTTGAATCATATTGCTTGTACTGAAAGTTCCATTTTGTATGTTGAGTGATTAGATCATATCTGTTGAATTACATTGCGGTGGTTGGGTCATTTAATTATGCTGGTCAGAATGGCTATTTATATGGTGAAATGATGTAATGGTGTTAAAAGTAACATTACAGAATGTCCACTGCAACAATTCAAAATAGTGTCGAGTATTAAGATCATTCGTGTATTCAATTACGCCATTACATTTAATTCATTTACAGTTTGAAAGTTACCATTCACAGGTCGAGAATTACTACGAATTTCTTCGCTCTCGTGAACGGACCGCTTCATTTCTAAACAAGGAGGCTGCTTCTTGTTGGAGTGAAATTCAACAGATGAAATCTAAATACTCGCCATATGAAATAGATTATTCATCACAAACAGTTCCACTCAACATGTAAATTTGGGATTCTCGACAAATGATGCTGAAGGGGCCCCGAGTGGCCGAGTAGTCTAAAGCGCTGACCGTTACGGATCACTGCCATCTCACCTGTCTGCGTGAGTTCGAGTCCAGACTCGGCTAACGTGGGTAAGTGAGAAAGCCTTCCAGTAGCTTCTCGTGGGTCGGTAGTTCTTCCCTGGGTTTTCCAGGGTTCTTCCTCCACCATTAATACTGGCCGCCATGTATAGCCTAACTTGTGCTGAAAATGGCGTTAAAAACTACTATAACAACAACAAATGATGCTGAATGATGCTGATACCACCGTTGTGTAATTCAACATGTACACTGTAAAACGTCGACATAGGAAATAGAACTTTAAACCACCACTGTATAATTCAACATATAAAATATAAAGTATCGATTTAGAAAATGGCACTTTAAGGACATGCAGTTTGATCCATCACGTGATATTGGAATTCTCGACATACAACATCGAAATTTCGATTGCAACTTTCTTATTGGACCAGCTTTTGTCCGCTACGGTGCATCGTAGTTTACTACATCGACATCTTCATTTCGAGATACAAAAACATGTAAAGGGGACATGTAAGAAATCCATGCACCCCACATACCACCCGTACTGAGAATATTGTCAATTTAAATCATGCAAGGACTAAAATCGTAAAGAAAAGCGTGTTCGATTCTACATTTTGGACTTCATCGTGTACAGACACTTGATAACCTCATAAACTACATCATAGTAATATGTATACAAGAGTATATTAAGAAACTGGTTTAGTCTGACTGTGCCAGGTGATTTCTATTTTGATAATACAGCTGTATAGGTTTGCCGTCGATTGAAGTAAATGGATTTTATTTTTAGAAATGTTTCTTCGACTGCCAAGATTTCAAAAACAAAAACGAACTTACAAATGACTTTCCAGCATATATATATATATATATATATATATATATATATATATATATATATATATATATATATATATATATATGAATGAGACAGCATTCAATCCGGTTACCTTCAAGTGACATTAAATGTAAAATGTAAAAGACAAACAAGGCATCTGGATAGACGTGCCAGATGTATATCATATCAAAAGAGTATATACCGAGTGGCTCTTATTTCAGAAGAAACAATCTCTTGGGGTTGGATGGTAGTGGTGGTCACGTGGGGCACATCACATTATATCACCTCAACAAAAATCATAGATATACATAAAAGGGTTGATGTAAATCTTGACATGACCTGAAAGAAGTGACATTTAGGTCAGCATTTTCAACCTAGATTTGTTTTAAATTAGATGGATGGCTATCATACATTGTTCGAATACATGTACATACTATAGCTATCTCTCGTCACGTGAGTAGGAATATCTCGTCTGAATACAGTCCACGTCACCAGTGAGGCGCATGGAGTCACAGTAATGGACAAGGGAGTGCCATCGTCTTCCTTCCAGTAGAAAAATCTGAAAATACATTCCAAACATGTATATTTTAAAGAAAGGGGATAAATAAGACAGACTTTTACAACTCCGGACAAAAATAGTTTTAAACGAATGGCATTTAGATATATTTAGAAGGAAGCAAAGGTGAAAGACTGACATAGAATTTGAAAATATCTTTTTTTCAAGACTCTTTCCTCTGATGTAAGCAGTCAGAAGTAAAGAGTACGTCAAGTTATTTAAGATTTCATAGCGGTAGCAAGAACATAACCAAATCTGAAATATATCCGGGCTTTAATATTTTCTAGATAAATGAGAGACATAATATTACAGTAGTTTTCTCACCAAATAAATAAATAATTTCAATTGCGTGACAGTACAACTGAAATGTGTGTCTATTTGTGATCTATTGTTCAATACTCCTTTCCAATTAATGCAAAATAAAGTGATTACGAAAAGCCCTAATTGCTAGGTTTGAAATCAAACCTGCGGTAAAAGGGTATACATCCATCCATGCCAAGAACACCGTCTGCTGGACCTGAATGGAAGATTTGGCTTAGCTAATGACTGGACGTGTATAAACATGGAACAAGCGCATCTTGGTATAGTAGACGAACAAGCTAGACAAAGCTTGACCCAAGTATACTAGGAACCATGGAACCAGACCCAACTAGACCTCTAAACAGCACGTTATATCAGGTGAAAAATACCTTCAGAACTAAATAATGATAAAAACCAAAATTCGGGATAACAAATATGTTACATCTGTGCTAGAGAACATACAAACAAATTTGAAGTTATATACATTAATAATTTCTAACTATAATTACATCATAGCTGCACGAAATTTTTAGTCTTATCTGCCATACCATATACATACATTACTGAATTTAAAGAATTAAGCTCGCTTAAGATTTCGTAAGTCTAGGCCTCATGCCTGAAAACTTGACAGAATTCCAGATTAGAATATAAGTGACCTCTCCGCATACAATGAGGCTTGATTTGAACCTGTTTGTTGTAATGTAAAGGAGGTAGAATTTAATTTAATATGGTATATAATTTAAGTGATAAATCTAATTTCGCAAAATGTACCATTCAAAAAGCTGTATTCCATATAATCTGATGTACGTTCATAGAAATTCCTTAAAAAATGGAATTTATACCTTTGTTTCTTCAAAAGAAATAACCCTCCAATACAATTAGAAATAAGAACAAAGAAACTAACAAGGAAAATTATTTAAATTTTTATCACACGATGAACATTATCGGGACTTGGAGCGCGTTATAACAATCATCCATTGGGAATAAATCATTGCCAAGAAGGCAACATTTACTACAAAAATAAGCGAGATGATCAGAATCTTTCCGAGGGGTTTCAAATGGTTTTGAAAAACCGACAAGATGCTGTCTATAATTTGATACAGTATCCAGTTGAGATCGGTAAATGGCTCGCATTTTCTACGAAAGTAATACATATAATTTGAGAGTACATGTTAATGGCTGATGTAACACTTTCTATGCTTGATTTTGGCAAGCCATTATGTACTATGAAGGATGAATGTTTTGCATATATATATATATATATATATATATATATATATATATATATATATATATATATATATATATATATATATATATATATATAGGCTTCACAACAGAAGCTAGAAGATTATCCAGGATTTAATGAGGACTTGCGTGAGGTTAATTAATCGTAGGCAGCCCCATTGAGGGGTCCATGAGTATAGCAAAGGCCAAGGTCTAAGTCTCATACTTGACGAAAGAAAAGTGGGAAGTGCTCTCCGTCTTTCTTTAAATCTGACGAGAAAAAAAAAATGATTCAAGAAATCCAAATATATCTTTCTGAAATTGATCATCTTTAATGAATGAAGAAATTGATTTATGTTTCATGATATTTCATTTTAATCTAAATTTGGTCACTGGATTGGGTGAAGTGTCATTCATTTTAAAAGTATTTTAGGAGTTTGGACCGCTTAAGCCCATTACAGTATATTTATAAACTTAAACTATACCTGGTGAATAACTGGCTACACAACGACTAAATTGTTACACAAATTTCATTTGTTATTAAATTAACTGTTTCAAACTTTCCTAAGAACAGGTTTTGTTATATTTGACTAATGAATATTACTTAATTCCAGAAATTATTTCAATATGACTTATAAAAATATTATTATCATAATATTGTTTCTTTATTCTGGTTATGAAAATAGCTGAATCCTGTTCATGTCCCTTACAATTCTCCAGGAAAGATTTAAATATGATACCTTATCTAATTCTGAAGAAAGCAGATTATTTATTTCTAAAAACACAGAAAGTATGTATGGTTTGATATAGAAGTATACAATCTAGATTTTTCATATCTGTTGTCCCGCAACAAGTTTGGATTGGTTGTGGAGGTTGACATACTGCTCGTGTTTCCACTCAAGTTTTGGAAAGCAGAGTTTGGTGGCATGAAAGACTAGCTGGATAAAAAAAATGACCCTAAAAGCGAACATTACCAATATACTAGCCGACATTGGTGGGTTCTTCAGGTTCATTGGTTCTTCAAGTTCTTTGCAATTGTTGGCAGAATTCGAGCGCTATTAGTCAATGACTAAATGGTATCCTTTTAATGTTGGCAAGTCGTAAGTGAAGAAAGTAAATAAAATTGAACCAGTCTAAGAATTTTGATTGAATTATTAAACGAAAACGAACCATTCTGTTCCTTTAAGTCAATCCAGGTGTTGCTCTAAATTTGGATCAGTAGGAATTTTGTGCAGTTTTAATCGTATCTATGAGGAAACAGGTGTTTGGAAGAAATTCTTTTCGAGAATAGATCAATAGATTTTGAAACATATATCCGGATTTTTTAATCACCGCAGGTGTGAAGATGTGGTACAATTTCTACATCGCCACAGGTATACCGTCTTAAAAAGAAAACCCTTTGAGATACTGAAGATTTTAGGTTTTGCAAAATTTTGAGAAAGTTTACGAGAACTATTGGAAATATATCCTAAACGTTCATTGTTATATTGTTTACGTTGAACGTTTCGAAGGTTGAGGTCAAAGCTGAGCAAACTCTTCGTCTATTTTGTTACTAATAATAAATTTTGTCTTTAAAAATTAGTTTGAGCATGTGCAACGGGGAAAACAAAATTCTCCCATTTTTCACAATAATTTAAATCTCTATACTGAAATTGTTGCCTCGTTCCTTGCACTCGTTATACTATTTACCATTACTGTTTTAAATTGAAAGCCTCTGCTTTAATAAGTATACGGCAGCGTTTGCATGTTTAATGTCCTTTCATACCTGTTTCACTATCTCCCTTTAATACCACCGCTTTTCTATGTATGAATCTTTTCATACCAAGATAAATAGTCTGATATAATAAACAATAAAGGTCAAGAAAATTCTGTGACTCTTATCGGTATCCATGCAAAAGAACATACTTAGATGGACACTAGAAATCTCTGGTAAAACTCTTAATGATGACCAATTTATGAATGAATACGAAGATTAAGTGATGTCTTTGCAATTAATATGATTACAACGTTGATTCTATCTTCTTTCAGAGCTACGGAACCCGTTTAATAGTTTTTTTTTCATAACTTGGTTTTCTCCTTGTGTCAACCGATAACATTTGCAATTATCCTTTTGTCTTGATTCTTTTGGTTTGGTGCATTGCGGCACAGCAACACAAATAGGTTATTCAGCTACCGAGGCGATAGGAGTTAAATGCCTGTGACCATGAACATACCAGGGTAGCCGACAAGTCTGAGCTGATGATAGGATACGAATTCGAGCTCGATTCCAACTTTAATTTAATATTTTAAGGTATTTAACTGACATTTCAAAAAAGCAATTGGACAACAAGTTTTCCAACTTAGAGCTGGGCCGTTCATAACATAATACGAGAATTGGAGAGACCACGAGTGCACTATTTTTTTAATGATATTTGAATAAGTTTAACACGAAATTGTTTACATACACATACAAACAATCGAATGGTTTATGCATTCAGTCCTGAAACACTTGTTATAAAATAGTGGAGGCGAAACTTGAAATAACAAGGCAATTGTCGCAGGCGATTACGATTTAGAAATATGCTCATGCATTGATCTATATTACTGCTTTGCTCTAAATATTAATTTAATTAAATTCAAGTTTTCATCACATTTAACTAAACATGATTGAGTTAAATGGTCAATTAATGTTATTATTACTATTGCATTAAATGGTTAACTAATGTTATTTTTACGACTGAATTATAATTATGAATCAGTTAAATGATTAATTAATGTTATTATTACGACTGGATTAAAAGGCTAATTAATGTTGTTGTCACGATTTAATCAAGTCATATCTTGTCTAATCAGCAATACAAATTTACTTAATCGTAATGATAAACAAAGTTAATTCATCTCTCTCTCTCTCTCTCTCTCTCTCTCTCTCTCTCTCTCTCTCTCTCTCTCTCTCTCTCTCTCTCTTTTAAGATTTAGATAAATCCCAGAAGAACATATACATGGTTTCATTACTGTTTAGAGCTATACAAGTCTGATAGTGAAAATGAACGAATTTGTATTGGAATGACAGGGTAGAAATTCTTACCGGTACATGTAAAATGCAGATTGTACTTGTGAGTATTTGAATGACACGGTATAAATCCTGACCGGTAACAAGTAATGTAGGTTATTTTGATAAAGATGATTAGACGAGTCTTTTACTTGACCTTTTCCAGTTATGTTCCTACTTAACTCAAACATTATGTTGATCTATATAATTGGTAAGATAGCTCATGTAACATCTTTAACTTAGAATATGGTTACCGGATACCATATGCCAATACAATGCTTAATTCTCCTCTATACAGATAACTGAACATCTGTGCAGAAATTGATTTTCCTTTTTCAGCTAGTGACCTTGAACTATAACCTTTATATACCAAAATAAAAATTGATAAACTGCTTCTTTAACATAAGTATAAACTATCCGCAACGTTGAGTCCAGTTCATGATTCAAAACGAATATTACTGTGCAGAAACGATTTGTCCTCGTTTGTAACACTGATCTTTACCGTTGACCTTTTGACACGAAAATTAACAGGCTTTCTTCTCATTCCAAGTACATTCACACAATCTGGTAAATGTTGATGGTGGCGACATGGTGTTAGTGTGTAAACAATATTTCTTCCCAACTTAACTTTTGACCTTCTGCTCTAAAATCAAAAGGAGTATATGTCTTCCAGTTGAGAAAGAACTCTGGGTTTTCTTGTTTGGATCGCAACAATCTTGATCTTTGAGCTTTTAACCCCGAAATTGGCTTAACTGTTGACAACTTGAGTTCTGTGTGGAAACCAGTTTGGTAACAGACTAACGACCAGACAACAACAAGACGGACGGACAACATCATAACATAGTACACTTCATTTTATAACGGGTTGGGTGGGGGTGAGGTAGGGGTGCGTATAAAAACAGGTAAAATACCCATAACCACTGCTGAGGGTTTTAAATTCAAGGAAAAAAAAACGATATTTCTGAGTGACTTATTAAAAATTAAACACAGTCACTTACTAACTGAAGAAGCTGTACCCATCAACATATGAAGATTCAGTTACCCCATACCGCTTGTTTATGAGCAATCTTAATTATCTATTCTTTTTCATAGTGTTAAATCGTTTTTACTGAGTGTCCAACCGAGACCAGTTGAAAGACTGATTGGTTTGTATGTTTACGGCATTTCAGCACACGAAAGACTATTTAGTGTAGATGATAGAAATAAGATGCATTGACATACCACGGCAGTCGATCTAGGCTGATATGGCAGAATGTTAATTTGGCATGCTAACCAATTATCAGACAAAAATTAATCCCGAAAATTGGACTAAATTTTCTCCGAAATATACACTAAATGAATAATGATGTTTGTCCTCCAAGCATGGAATCCCCAAATTTCTCATGCACGTTGCAGGAAACTAACGACCGCCTTTTGTTGTGACACTTTGGACAAAATGTTTCTTGCTTTGCTTGTCCAGCGTTGAACATTAGGTCCTAGGTATGCATGAATGCATGCATGGAATCAGGGAGGTATGGATGTATGATTGTATTTAAGTATGTATAGATCCATGCACGTTTGTATTTATCTGATCTATTTCAATGCTAGCACAATATCTGAAATATTGCACACAAAAAGTTGCACACTTACTTTTTAGTTTCGTTGAAGAAAAGATATGGAGACACTTCCTGTCGCTGTGGGATCAAATTTGAGTCGTAGAACAAGCTTCTTGGGGTGGGGAAATCGAAAAGATCCCTGTCGTGGGTTGGGATATTCTGACTTTCAGAGACAATAGATAAAGAGAAGAACGCCGCAAGCTTGGATAGTATTATTATATAGCCAAACGAGTCTAGGAATCGCCGCATCATTGACCTGCAATTATAATAAGAGAGTCTAAGAATCGCCGCCATCTTTGATCTGCAATTAGATGAGTGTCTAGGAATTGCAGCATCAATGACCTGCAGTCAGAACAAAAGAAACTAAGAATTGCCGCATCAATGGCCTGCAACTAGAATAAGACAGTCTAGGAATTGACCTGCAATGAAAATAAGAGTCTATGAATTGCCGCATCATTAACCTACAATCAGAATACGAGACAAAATACAGCTAACATTTCTTAATTTGAAAATTTTATTATAGATGCAGCTTAACGTATACACTCATATCCCGTTAGAAGACATTAGGATTCAATGGAAGATTAAAATAATGAGATGCCCCAAATGACAATAAATTTGAATGAATACATTCTGAATTGCTACCAGTATCTCATTGTTATCTCTATCTGGTTGTTTTCTGAAATATTAACTGCTAGTAACGGTGCAGTCGGTATTCATTATACCACGAATATGCTAATACAATAGTTATATAAACCTCAATGAAGTGTTCAAAGGTTTTTGTAATGGTTGTAAAGAACAAATGCTTCTTTTTAAGCATAACGTCATGTACTGGCAATTTCTTTAATGTGATAATACTTTATGCTCCCTGCACACTTTCGACGCTTACGTTTTAGCAATTTCAATCTCATTTATAATTAAGTACATTTTCAATATTTTCAGTGCTTTTTTCGTTGTACCACTCGTCAGCGCATATACTTCAGCCCGATTTTGAATTTATATTGACAGTAAGAATCACCCAGCAATTTTTTTTTTATATAAAAAAATGTTTAACATAATGTTATAGGAAATTTTGATAAAGATGTGGGCTTTTGTCATACAGTTATTGCATAAAATGATATGATTTATACAGAATATAAGCAATGTTGTCACGAAAATAATAATGAAAGAAAATTTGTTCTTATAAGCTGATTATTTGAACAGTTGAGTAAAAAATAATGCAAAGTGATTATCCAATAAATACTTTATATTTTTATTATTATTATTATTATTATTATTATTATTATTATTATTATTATTATTATTATTATTATTATTATGTGGTTAACAGAAGGCAGAGTAAAGAGGCACCACTCTTTTGTATTTATACAACAATAGAACCACTATATAGAACTCAGTTTTCAGAGTTGGAACACTGAGAATCATGAAAGCTAGCGGATACACTCATTCTGTTTGCAAAATGTTGTGAATGAATAAACCTCCTATATTTTCATTTTTTAACAAGTTTACAAACATTTCATGAATGAATAAACATCCTTCCTAAATTTTTATTTTTTAACAAGTTATACAAAAATTATATACATGAATAAACATTCTGTATTTTTATTTTTTAAAATCAGTTTTACAAAAATTGATTGGATGGAATAAAACTTATATTGTTTTTCTTAAACCAGTTTCACAAAAGTTGTATGCATGAATAAACCTTTTTTTATTCTTTTATCCAGTTTAAAAAAATTGTACGGATGAATAAACTTCCTATACTTTTGGGTTTTTTTAAACCAGTTTTACAAAATTTGTATGGTGAATGAACCTCCTATATCTTTACTTTTAAACCAGTTTTACAACAATTGGAATAAAACAATATGTCGAAATGATACATTGCAGCTGAACTGACAGTATTTAAAGGAAGTATGCTTAATGTGCCTAATATAAAAAAAAATTTATTAAATTCTACTTTCACTTTCTGATCTTGACTGCATGCAATATTTCGTGACCGGAAGATAATGCAACAATCTATCGGTAAAGGTAAGTCTGTAAAGTGCCGCATGAATTCGAGTATAACTTCCATTACATCGATCCTGCTGTCAACGGTAATGCAAATTTCGGACTATTTTTAAATTGTAATTTTAAAGATGACTTAGAGATGTCCCTGAAAGCTGATATGTGGATGCACACGTGAATCTGAAGAGATGAAATATCTCTATCTGTGATACAAAAAATCTTGGACCAAACAGACGTGAAAGAAAAACAGAAAGACAGACATGTAAAGGTAAAACGGCTGCTTAAAGGATCCACATCCTGGCCATTAATAAAATCCTGCTAATTCTGCTTGTTTAGTTACTATTACTGAACACCGTTTTTTCTTCTTCTTCTTCTTCTTCTTCTTCTTCTTCTTCTTCTTCTTCTTCTTCATTTAAATTATTATTTCTTCATTAGGTGAAAGTGAAAATATTCGCTCTAAACCATCCTAGGGCGACATGACAAACGTCAACTTCATATATTTTTACCTTTGTCACGGGCCAATTTTCAATGAAATTAGACCTTTTGATTAGAGAGTCCTGACAATTTAAAATGCGATTTAACAGCTTGATAAATTGTTTGTGGTTTCTGTAATAACAGTTCAGGGTTTGTGACACGAGAAGCTTCATTTTGACAGATTTTGCTGATGTTGGTTGCCCTCTCGTCTCACGCGTTAAGGTTATTGTGTCCAGAAATAGGTGTAAATAGGAGATGATATTCGCATCAATTGTTGTTTGTATGGAATTTAATACCAACGTACCCATGAACCTAGTAGTACAATGAGGAGGTTGGAAATGACGAGTAACTACGAATATGCTGTGTAAAACTGGAACTTGAAACCTTCTGTCAAAACTCGATGCGTGAACTCGATCAATGATCCTGATATATGACTCACGACTCTGATAATCATCGAAAATATTTGTTTGTGAAATTAGGGGAAAAAACTGCACCTAATACTAGAATTCAACAGTAGCCTAAGGCAAGTAGACTGTTTACTTTTTTACTTAATTAAAAAAGAACATCAGCATTATCAACATAATAAACAGTTAAATGACTCAGATTAATTCTAATGCGTGCTATCGACATTGTCTCGTTCATAACATTCATAAATTTCAGATGAATTCTTCGTTAATTTCAATGACAAGAACATAATGTGTTGCTTTTTCGATGAGACTGAATTATCGAGACCTAAATACTTTTTGTTGATTGAAGTCAGTGAGTATAAGCGAAACTCGAACACCGATGCGGAGCAACATGAAGATTGTTAACGTCGCACATTGAAACATTCGCATTATGCAGAACCGTTTTAAGAAGTTTGGGGGCCATAGGCACAAACTATCCTTAAAAGTAACCAGACGTGCGCCGCAGTCTCTCAGTCTCGGCTATAGAGTATTGCATTGCGTTTGCATGTGCATGTATGTCATTTTGTTAAATTTATTAATATAGTACTAAACTACTAACACAGCCGACACCGACATTTTGTTTTTGGTCCGCCGCTAAGCCCATCTGCTGCGCGGGGCCCCAGGCACGTGCCTCGCGTGTCTATGCCTTAAAACGACACTGGAATTTTTTAATCATACTTTCGCACCTGCCCAGAAGAATCTGTTGAAACGGTTGACACTAAACAAAGTTCATCACATTAAGGCTTAAGTTTTGATTTGAAATTATTACATTGTAATTTAATGCATCGCGCTGCAAGGAAAACTTTTTTGTTTCTTCATAAATATCTATTTGAAAATAAACCACTTGTCTTGAAAGAATCCAATACGTATCGAAACATATCATAAGGGCAAAATCAGGTTTGATGAAATAAATATAAGCACGGAGAAGAACACTGGAAAGAGTAAAACTGTACACCCATGACCTCATTTCTCATTACAAAAGAAACGAAAACAAATGAGTCTCTGTTCAGATTTGAATATTTTCTACATCGCTTAATCAAATTTGTATCACATAAGGACATGTGCAGTCAAATTCAAGGATTGCATGACCCATCTAACCAGCAAGCATACAGTGCTTTACTTTTGAATTCTATATGTGAAGTTTAAGGTTTTGAAGTACATTCCATTTTAAAAGAAAATAATACCCGTCATGTTGATCACTGTGATTTAGCCTAGATGCATGCAACACGAAAGTAATGTTTAGAATGTTTGACTACGGATTCTTCATTGACAAAACGACATAAAAGCAAATTTTGATAAAAAAAAATTACCATCCACAGTTATATCATCTATGTCAATTTTTTAAGAAACAAACCAGCACATGATAGTATTTACATATCTATTCAATCTTACGTGGCTGAACTGGCTTTCAGTACATATATTCAATCCCTGATGTCGTTTCACACACCTAAAATTTCCGTATCGCACATACAGCCTTGGAACAACTTTTACAACTTGAAATTTTCAATAACAGAAAGCTTATCAAATATCTGGAATGATTAATTGCTATATATTTTAAATTATTAAAAAATGCAAAAACAAGTTTGTAATTTTAAGAAATCCAGTCATAATGGGTGAAAATTGTCGCTTTTGCCAGTGGGGATTATAAGGGGAATACCGTAAGTAAGCGACGAACAGTTGATGGGATTTTCACAGAATCTACCGGCGAGAAATTCGAGTTACATGAGGGCGATATTATTTTGGACAGAATGTCTGACAATGAGTTCTCAGATTAAGATGTTGCTCAGTGACACCAAACGAGAGAGAGAGAGAGAGAGAGAGAGAGAGAGAGAGAGAGAGAGAGAGAGAGAGAGAGAGAGAGAGAGAGAGAGAGAGAGAGAGAGAGAGAGAGATTGATTTTGCCATTGAAATATTGCATCTTCTAACATTTAAAAAGTCAAGGCGATGTCATATCATGGGGAGTCATGTCAAGATCAATCGATAATTAAGGGAAAATAACTACGACCGGAGGATTTGAATTCCAAGAGTTTGCTTATTGCCACAAAGTGCTGAATTCTGGATGCCATAAACAATAAGGTGTAAAAAAAAATGGAAGACTAACAACTTCTGAACCCGTTGGTCTCGTTCATAACAACAGAAATGATGACACAGAGAGAAGACACAATGTAAATCATCCAAATTTCCAAATTAAACCCAAATCTATTTTAGCTTTACAGAAAATCTGCGGAATATTAAGTTTAAGTGAAGAAAAGTTCAATTTGTCTATTAATACTGCTGAGGAATCGACATTGTTTAATAAAGCTGATTATTATATATTATTATATGCTCATTTTGTCTACTTTAACTTCAAACAGAATGGTGCAGCATTTTTCCATACTGCATGACGTTATACAGTATGACACGTGTGTCTAAAAATAGTATAAAAACAATCATGATAGAACAGAAACACAGCCGATTAAGACAGGTCTACAGGTCAAATCATAAGTAAAACAAAATCCATGCATTCCAAACCAACTGGAAAAGTTGTTTCAAAGCGCATTCGTTCACAATATGCTCTAAATTTCAATTTTAAGTAGACCCAGACGAGAATTAATTTTTAAAACTAATGAGTTCAATTTAAAAGGAGGCTTGGCGGCGCTATTTGCGCATTAATAGTGTTAATGTGCATTGGTGAATGTAGTTTATGTATTTATTTTGGAATACAGCATACAGTCAATTTCTTGTAGTGTATTTTTTATTGTCAAGCCTTACGTAGAAAAAACAAAATGAGTATATATTAGAAAGGTTACTACATTTGTAAAACTAACTATAAATTCGTTTTTTTTCTCGAGTAATACTTCACTCCGAAAACTCGTTCATATTTTCCCATACAAATGCAATAACCTACAATGATAAGACTGACAAATATTTGCAGCATGGAAGTAGACGTATCACTGAGAGAAGAAGCTATTTTAGCTGATGTAAATTTATTAAAATTACATCTTATTACTGTGTTGTTGAGACTTTTTCATTACTAGGAGCACACTCAGGGAAGTGTATGCTTACTTACGTTTTAAATTCTTGCGACTGTTCAAGCAGAACATAAAGAGAAAGAAACAGAACAATATTGTTTATAATTTTGTTGTAAAAAATATCCAAACGAATATTGAAATTTTAGTCATGTTAGAAAAAGACCAAATAACAGTTTTTTTAAAAAATATATTTATGTATAAATCTGAATTTATTTAATTAATCTTAGTTCATAAAAACTACACAGAAATTTGCTTGGAATAGAGTGTGTGTACTCAGTAAGTAAGGTGTGAAAAAGGACTATTACTGGTCCAAAACCTATGTTTCAATTGAGAATGAAGGAAAAAGTCCTCTAATCTATGTCTGCATTTTAAATCCATTCATGTGTTCAATAACACATTTTAAAAATTGAAACCTAACGAGTAAATAACCGTACCTGTAATGCAGAAAGACTGATTACGCAACATTCTATATCAAGGCCAGGACCCAGTTACGAACTTTGGGATTCTTTTTTAGAAAGCTGTACAATATCTTTTTAAGTATACATTACGAAAATTTAAAAGATTGTGTGAATAAAAATGGTATATATAATAAATACAAAACCAGCTAAGTGCTTTGTTCCGAGTCTGGGGAAATAACTCTTTTTGCTAAGGCGTGGGAACATAACGTCTCGGTCTGACGGACTCAACTTTTCTAAGCCATATTTAACTCGTTCTTTCGAAACAAAACTCATCTGTAATTATCTCTATTTATCTCATCTGAAGAGGCGATTCTCTCGGTTTTTATCCTTTCATCTTCTGTAACTTCAGTGACCAATATATAACTGTCATCCAGGAACAAGGCTGGCATTTGTTTTTAGAAACATTTGTGCCATGAGTAGTTCCAACAACAGCTGAAGAGAGTGAAAACTTTTCTTTCGAAAATTTTCTGAACTTCGTTTCAATAAATAAACTTGAAATTAATAAGTCGATAATATAATTTCCAAATCGTGAGGGAAAAAAATCGAGTAAACAAAATATTTTATTTCTCGGAACAGAGCTTTCAATGGATCGGCCCACCTGCCAGACAAACATAAACATATTGCTACCAATAATGGCTAATAGCGCACTCATCAACTCAATTCAGAACTTAGTGCCAAAAGCATATGCATATAACAAATACATTAAGCAAAAATATAATTTGGACAGGTGCTCTAAAATGAAGTGACACCGAAACTTCAATAGGAAAAATGTAACATCGTCTTTCGAAAAAAATGAAAAAAAAAAAGAAAAAAAATATATGAAATTTCAAGAAACACAATCGGTCCTGAGATCCCCATCCCGATTGCTCACATCTTCATAATATCCAAATGTAAGGGCAATTTTTTGTAAAGGCAGCCATATTGTAAGGTGTGTAAGGCAAATAAGATAAGATGCTTCACGTGACCACTAAACCTATTTTGATGTAAAGACCCTCAATAAATAGCTATTCAAAATTATCCATTTAGATGTTTGTGTGTTAGGTAATCACTGCCAGGCTCAAGTTTATCTCCTGGCTTCTGGGAGCACCTGGGATACTTTGAAAATAGTGTTACAAATCTAAGATAAATTGTATCTGTAATTACTTATCTGTTTATAGCTTTGAAGCATACTTCTGTGATTATTTGTTTTATTATGGTTAGTCAGTGTTGGGAAGATATTCCTCAAAAGAAGTAATTAGCCAATACTAGGAACAAAATTCATTCATAATATATATTATTAACGTGAATTTACGGTTGCATGGATTAGTTTCGCAAAATGATCCCTCCTAAATATTTCACATAAGGAATTTCTGGGATATTCCCACGCCGACTAATCCAAGATCTGGAAGTTATGAAAATATTTACTATGCTTAACAAAAACCGAATGCAAAGTGTCGACTTTAGAGGGATAACACTTTCACGCCATCGAAAGCAAATCTCTTTACTGATTAGTGAAGAGCTCAGTTATTTTAGAGCCTGTTGTTGTTATTTGTCATGCTGGTGAAAATTATAATCGAAATTCAGTCCCCTGAGCCGTAACAAGTCAGCCATTCTAATTAAGAATGCGTATTCAGCATCTTCTAGATATACGATAATTTAATAAATTTCATCAACTCCTACCCAATAGTAAAGTTGCTGCAGTGTTGACAAGCTTAAGTTTGAAGTACTCCAAAGAGATAAGAGGCTCGACTATTCAGATGTAAGATTACATAATAAATATGCTTAGATTCAGTTTATTATGATGCTCATAGGACATCTTCCGGTAATAAGCCAAAATTGGATCAGAAATAAAGTCCACAGGTTTTGACAAATTCGGTTAGATGCAAGATTACATCATTAATATTCGTGGATCCCAATCATAGTTCCACTCACCCAAAATCTTTATAATAAAAACCTGTTTACCAAGATTGATCAAAATCGAATAGGAAATAGTCTCTAAATTTGTAAGAAATTCAGCCAATTAGACTCAAAATTGCCTCATTAGTTTGCTTGGATCTTGCTCGTATAAAATTATTTATCGATCTTGAAGACAGTGCCGTCACTGGTGGGGGTTGGGGTTGGGGTGGGGGTGCGAGCCGCACTGAGTGACACCATCAGAGACGGTAACACCAAAATGACTGTCTATAAACAAATTTTAATTTTTCTGCAGGAAGGAGATCCATGGGTTTGTCATCATGAGTTACAGCACATGACAAAATACAATTTTTTGAATTTTTGTGCAGGATGGAGATCGATGGGGGTGACACAATAAATTACCGCACTGGGTGGCACCAACCCTAGGAAAGCCAATTCTTTAAGACATATGCATGTGCTCAAAATTTTGATAAAACTCTTGATCACAAATGTGTCCGACAGAGTAATAACAAGCTGAGCTAATCAAATGCAAGATCAACTATAGTTTTCTCTGTAGCCCTCTGCGTCTTGTACTCCTGTCTAAATCTGCTAACATAAAAGCGCGATCTTGTTCAAATTTGCAAGAAAAGATGTTAATTTTTTTCAAATAATTGTATTTTGATACCAACTCTCCAGATCTAAATGCAATCACTATCGTATCCAATTTCATTCTAAATGAACGGCTCGTTTAGTGTTAATCTCGCGTTATCTTAGTATAGGCAACTTGGACATTTGTTGATTGTGGTGGACCCTGATGTGCGAATTAATTAGTTTTACATGCAGCAAGTAATATCCTGCTTCATATTATTCGGTTTACTTCGGATACGCCCATGTGCGACAATTAAGAAAGATGGGTAAATATGTATCTCTTCTGAGAGAGAGAGAGAGAGAGAGAGAGAGAGAGAGAGAGAGAGAGAGAGAGAGAGAGAGAGAGAGAGAGAGAGAGAGAGAGAGAGAGAGACCAACATTAACCACACCATTTACTTCACACAGAAATGAATACGAGAGGTTTTGTATGTAGATGCAGGTGCTTGGGTTTGAAAGTTTAAATGTTTATAATAAATTATTTTCATGCAATTCATTGGGCAATCTTGCATTTTCATTTATTTAGATGTAGCTAGGGGTACAAGCTGCTGGAGATCCTGGAGCAAACAATAAATATGTCTGGAATTCGCTCATTATTGAAAATATGTGAGATATTGAAGATATAAGCATATATTACACTTTGATCACAGTCGGATGAGAAATAGATCTCCAGCATGTTAACCAGGTCAGACAAGACGGGTGCAGAACCATAGCTTAAGCTCATTAAGCCTTTCAGCCAAGTGAGCTAAAACTGCAAGCATCTAAAATAAATAAATAAATAAATAAATAAATAAATAAATAAATAAATAAATAAATAAATAAATCACAGTGGAGCATTGAAAATTATGGCTTTATCCATTAGTGTCAATTATCAGACAGCAGATAATTTTCAAAAGTAGTTGGATATAAAATGCCCTACGTTTTACCAGAGTGGCTATATATGATGCTATTATACGTCGGAGAAAGTTCCGACAGGATATTTGTTGCGTGTCAAGACTAAGATAACTGGAAAATAAACTAATGTACCGTCTATCTTATATGTCAGTCCTGCCTCATATTCCATCGGACTTACATGAACTTCACAATTGACCACAAAATTCACTTTAGTTCCAGGATCTGGTTTTATCTTGTTTCATTTCCTTCAAAGATAGGAGCACATTTCAACAACATTGCAAAACAATAAGCGATATCTATAATCACTCTTAGGGAATATTCCCTAAATCATAATTTTGCCTGATCACATATAAATACAACTGCTTACTAATTTTTATTCTCAAGTTTTATAAAAGTATTAAAACGTCCAATCCCATGTCATCAGAATAAAATTTGGTCCAACGTATTCTGGTACAAACAGGGAAGGTCATTACTCAGCATATTCCTAAGTTAATTTTCTTGTCCGAACTGGTTTCGGGTTCTGAATTTGAGTTACAAAAAGAAGGTATTGGTATCTGCACGATATATCTGGCTGGAACCAAGCTCCACTGTATAAAAAAGTCTCGTTCATCCAGACTTCTCGCGTAATACTTTGAGATTTTTGCCTTTACTCAAGAATCCGGTAAACTAGTTAGATGATTGCTGGTACGACAGGAGGCTCTTCGGTAGAAATGCAACTACAAATAATATTTCCATATCTTAATTTTTTCTAAACCTATTTTCTGCAATCATTCATGCCACAGTTCACAACCAGCGTTTGAAAATGCAACTGTTCACGTGCAATTAGACGTATCTCATCATTACAATGACGTATAACATCAACTAATCACATAAGCCAATAAATTCACTTTTCTAATTTCTCGAATGTCTCATTCTGGTGTTACAAGAAAAACTTAAAATGGATGTATGGGTCTAAATTGGCAAGCTAATATAATAATACTGCAATAGGTAAATCTCTGCTTCTCGATTGGTCATTCAATGTCGTCATTCACACAACCGTAAAGGATTCATATAACGGATACTTTGTAAATTCTTCATGAACTGCAACGATTTGTTGCTAGTTTCATTTCGGCACGGTGCATACTAGATAAAATGTTTAACTTTGTGCACTTCGTTCAAAGATAGCTGTTGACACGTATCTGCTGTTAAATGAGTATCGGATAATCCGATTGAGCCAGACGAGATATAAAGTTGATGACAAAACACAAGATGTGCAAAGTAATTATTTCAAATAAAAGATTTCAAGGTTCCTTAATAAGGCAAAACTTTAACCGGAACAGTATTTGAAACTAACGTTATTGCTGAACTATTTTTACTAACAATCCAAAATGGGTCACCAAAGTTGGAGTTCGACACAAGGTCTGACTATACATAGACCAATATAATCTATTACTTATATGACAGTACAAGAATATCACTGAAACTGGTTGAATTCTCCAGATGGATATGTATTTTCAACCATTTTTTGTCTTCATCGACACAAACAGAATGCATTTACTAGCTCACTAAACAGAAAGTTATTTGTTATATTTAGATACAACATTGCATAAAAGGTCTTGTTGTTCGTTCTTAGGACAAAAATAATTAATAAACAATTGCAATGCTTGATACAAGGCCTTAAGCCATAAAATTCTTGTATTTTTGTTACTTTTTGCAAACTTCTCAGAAAGTGTAGGAAAAAAGAACAGGTGTTCACAGGAAAATTCTTACAGTAAACAACTTCTGGTGGTAGTATGCAATTCGAGAAAAGCGACAATGTCATAATATATGACGATGAGTAGGGCCTATATTGTGAAATTCATTTGCTGTTTGGCTACATGGAAGTTGAACATAAACTTCCAAATACGATGATTGGCGGATTGCATATCACTATGTTACTTTGAGGCTAATGACTCAATGTACAGAGTCTGGGTTTTCAAAGAGATGAACTATACAGAAAGGACATTTGTCATTTTCAACCATGTTATCTGTGATTCTAACAAAAAGACTAAATGCACGTTTTCGGTAGAGGATGATACTCCGTTACCTACTTTTCAACCTGTATCATGACCAAAAATTATAAAATGCTATCATCGTACGACTTTTTACAATCGTTTTCGGAAAATCTTGAAAATAAATGTTCGCGTTTTCACTAAGCACAAAAGAACTCTATAAAAATACTCGAGCATCAAAATCAACCAACGAGATGGGATAAACACCAAGTATATCACCTGTCCAAATTAACTGACGATTTCCAACATCAGTTTCTGATTGGCTGAACAACAAAAATTATATATAGGAGCCATGCATAGATCATATCACATCTAGAATTCAAAGTTCATTTAATTAAATTCGAGTATTAAATTTTATTAATTTTAGAGCTTTCATCCATGAGCTTATTATACGTCCATAATATGTCCCTCTACTTTTAGAACTTTTGAAAACGAAATAGAATTCATAATCAACAAACGAGATGCAAATGTTTCAGTATTACTGTTCTTCACATGGCGGGGGGGGGTAGTAGCATAATTCAGTAGGGATGGAAATTGTCAAGATTCTAACTTAATTCCGAGTAAACATGCAATATCTCAAAGTCGTGGAATTTGTTGATGGAATGCGTGATTTGTACTTGTTTACTGCATGTTATCTTCCACCTTGTGTACTTTAAAAGCATGGGAAATTAATGTAAACCATTTAGCTGATTCGTTCAGCCACCGTTGCATCTATTTATTCGTTGGTTAATTAATGTTTTAAGCATGTTGTGAGTAAGTAAGCACGAGATAATAAATTGTCTATGGACAACTATTGAACAGAAAAGCGAAAAAGGTGAAAACATTTCAGATAATGTAGATCAATATTGAAACGACAATTACTGGAGTGCAACTATTTCATATACGTCTATCCGTGTATTAATTGAAAAGTCTCTCTACCTACACAATTGTCTACCTGTATGTAAGCCAATGGCCGCCCTTAGGCCCAAACGGGCCCGCGCTCACAGGGGCCCCGCGCATAAATACAGGGCCCCGCCAAATTATCAAAATAATCCTCCTCGTTGCAAAGGCCGTTCCTCTGTATGTTTATTAGTTCCATCTACTTATCATCCTATAAATGCATTTCTATCCGTTTTGCAGGAGGTATTGGTCTATTTGTGAACAAACTGGCCTCCTGCTCCAAAGGTCCCAGGTTTGAATTCCGGTGGGGACAAGAAGCCGTGGCAGGTATGATGCAAAAGAGTACGCCGTCCTTCAGACAGCGTGTTATTTAACTTTTTTTCTTAGTAGAATCTGAGAAAGTGTATGTGACTGATGTCGGGGTGTGCTCGATATACAAGGGTATGGAAATAGCTGGTAGACAGATAAGCATGTGCTTATCAGTCTTTCCGCCAAATCACCAGCCTAATAATCGTCCATGACAGAAATTGTATATCACTCAATGCTAGTCTATCTAAATGAACAGTCAGATAAACTTCATGTCCGAGTATTATCATAGACATACATGCATATGTCTGAGAGTGTATGACTGGCTTGATGAAAACAAAAAAGAAATCCAAAAACTGCTCGCCACAAATAGAGATAAGCGCATCAAGCCCACCTCGCTCAACCATCATGTCCACAGAAGAAATCAGCTCCCTCCGATACAGGCTCCGAGACATACAAAACAAATGGTACACAAAATTTGCAAAAAGAATCCAGCTGTACGCTAACATGACTACAAGGAGTTTCATGTAGAGATGAAAGCACTGTATGGTCCTTCCTTCCAAATACAAAGCTCCCTATGATGGCAAAGAGCTACTGACTGACAGGGAATCTATCTTAAACCGCTGGTCAGAGAACTTTCACACCCTCTTCAGCACTAGCCAGCCGAAGTCGAAGAGGCAGCTACTGACTGCATCCCATAACAGCCATTAAAGATGGAACTAGTTGATGCACCCACACAGCAAGAGACTGTATAAGCCATAGAACAGCTGAAGACTGGTAAGGCTCCAGGAAAAGATGGTATCCCATCAGAAATATTAAAGAGAGGAGGCCTAGCATTGCACACTAAACTCAACGAGTTCTTCGTTGGCTGCTGCGAGCGAGGGAAAGTTATACAAGACCTTCTAGATGTATTTATCATCACCTTTTACAAAAGAAGGGGAAAAATCTGGCTGCTGAAACATCTATGGAATAACTCTACTCTCCATTTCAGGCAAAATCCATGTTAGAGCGTTGCTTAACAGACTGGTGCCTAGCAGTGCAGAAGAGCATGCTACAGAGAGTCAATGCAGCTTCAGAGCCAACAGGGGAACAATTGATATGGTGTTCATCCTGAGACAGAGACAGACGAAATGCCGGGGGAAAAAATATCCATAGGTCACATTTGTGTACCTGATTAAGGCATTTTACACCGTGATCAGAACTGGACCCTGGAAAATCATTGAAAAGCTCAGACTGTCCTTCAAAGTTCCTTACCATGGGCATCCAGCTACATGAAGACCTGCTTGGTCAGGTCAGAAATAGTAACGACTTGTCACAGACCTTTTTCATCGCAAACGGTGTGAAACAGGACTGCGTTTTAGCCCCCATATATTGTTCTCAGTCTTCTACAGCACAATGCTCCTGAAAGCGACATAAAACTTTGATGAAGAAGATGGCATCTATATCTGCTTTCGTACTGATGGCAACTTTTTCAACTTAATGCGACTTCAGGCCGACACCAAGAGCTTGGAAAAACTGATCAGAGAACTTCTCTTTGCAGACGCCACCGTCCTTATTGCCCACATAGAAGCCGCCATAGTGTTACATCTTGCTTTGCAGAAGCTTGCTAGCTCTTTGGTCTTGAGGTCAGCCTAAAGAGAACTAAGGTATTTCACCAGCCTGCACCTAACGAAGAGTAACGGCCACCAAGTATCTTCATTGACCAGGCAGATATGAAAGTAGTCCATCAGTTCACCTACCGGGGCTGTGTGATCTCCTCTGATGCCTAGATCGACACAGCAATACCAAAGGCAAACAGAGCCTTCATCAGACTCTATAAAAGAGTGTAGTAGAACGCCAGTCTCAACAGAGACACAAATATAAGATTCTACAGAGTTGTCATTCTGACCACCCTCCTATATGGCACCGATCCCTGGGTCACCTACGCCTCATTGAACACTTCCATCAGCGCTTCCTCCGCATAATCCTTAACATCCACTTGAGTGACTTAGTCACCAACACTTAAGTCCTCAAACAAGCAGAGATCACCAGCGTTGAGGCCACGCTCATGAAAATATAGCTGAGCTGGGCAGGGCACGTCTCCAGGATGGAGGATCATTGCCTGCCAAAGATCGCACTGTAATGGAGAGCTGTCTACTGGCCACCGTGATAGAGAAGCACCTAGAAAGAGATATAAAGACTCCTTGAAAAAGATCACCACCGCCGATGGGCATCACAAGCAGCTAATCGTGAAAGCTGGCAACTCACAATTCACCTGGCCATTGCCACTATTGAACAAAATAGACAGGCCAACTAAGAAAAAGAAAAGATGGTGAAGAAAGAACCGGGAACCATCGGCATGACCCACCACAACCCATACCTTCTCCTGCAGCCTCTGTGGTCGGACGTACCTGTCAGTCACGTATTGTGCTCGTCAACCACAAGCGCGCTTGCAACAGACGTGGACATTCCCCTTCCTAAACCTTTGCAAGCAAAGTCAAGCCAACAACATGCATATATTAGAGATGAACTACGATGATGACGCTATTAAGTCCTTTCCCCAATTTCAGAATACTAGCTCTTTAATTGAGATGCGATACCAGTACGTATTTATCGAGTTAAGCACAAGCGTTTGTCCTTCACTTTTCGAGCAAAGGCCATACGTAATCATTTTGTTTTGAAATGAACGACAAACAATTCATTCATGGCAACAACAATCGTTTTATGTCGCCGCACTGTAAAATATAAACGCCCTGTAAAATATAAAACGACTAAAATTCACTTCAGCCTTATTAACTGCATCTTGGTCCAGCGAAAGATACATCGGCCCGTGCATGTACAATTGAATTTAAAAAAAAAACAGTATGAAGGTCATGTTTATACAACGTCATAGTAACATGGACTTGAACATGAGTTCTGTTCATGAAACGTGCAATTGTAACATAATGCAAGTTGTGGGACGATTTCAACCGCACATAAATTGACTGGTCCTGGCGTTAAAAATTACAAACGCACCAGATCTTTGTACATGTAACGTGTAGTCGACATAAGAGGCTGCAGACTGTACAGAGTATAGCAAAAACATTATGTCTTGTGTGATTACTTGCCCCAGAAGGGCGACTTTTTTTACCACATAACGCAATGGAGAAGGTATCAGACTCGGGGCTTATCATTTACTTATTAGTAATATACTTTAAAATAACGTACTTTGAATTCACACTCTTCCACATATTTTGCCGTATATTTTTACCACACATTTAAATCGCATACGTCTAAATGTGTCCATGGTGCATATGTTGTTGTTGCTTTGTCCTTTTTAAAATAAAAGTTCAAATTTAGCTGGACCATATTTTCAAAAGTTGTGATTACTGTCATATATGTTAAACATATATGGTATATTATTTGTCCATGTGACCTTGAGAATCTTTGTTAGAAAATTCCAATTGAACAGAAAAGTATTCAGTATAACAAATAATGCTCACCACGGCTAACCTTTTTCTCTGTCTTTCTCTCCAAATCGTATGACTCCTCTCATCCTTGTCATATCTCTCATTTCGTAGTGTAATCTAGCATCAAGGGTCTATGGATACATATACTTTTGTATCACTGGAGCGTTCATCTTTTTGAAAAAGTTAAGGTTTGTACAGTATTTTGTATTGCCGCAAGTCATACTTGCTAATATATTTTACGTCCCAGATGAAAACAATCTCATAAAAATTCTACAAGCTAGAGCGATTGAAGTACTTCAAACAGCATATGTAAATAAACAGGAATTTTACACTTGAGTATTTCAGCAAGTATTACACAAATTAATTTTAGCCAGTTTGTTCCATAATTGAAATTTATGCGGATAATTGACATATGGCATAAACTGAGTGCCATACTCTCTGGCAGCTTGTTGTCAACCTAAATATTGACTATTTTAAACTTAAGTAAAGAAATACATGCTTACATACAGGTGCTCAATTCATTCGCCCCGAGGAACATATTTTTATGTGCTTGTGATTAGTTTGCCTAGTACAAAGACAATACGAAACACTTTCATACAATGGATTTAATAAGATGCAGAAAGTACTAAAACGCTTTAATATTACGTTTTTTATATTGTAAAGTATTATATGTCATCAGATTGCTATTCAATATATATATATATATATATATATATATATATATATATATATATATATATATATATATATATATATATTAGCCACCAACCCGTTTTTCTTGGAGGCATGTGTAACCGTATATCATGAGGCTGCATGACCCAACCTAATAATTAATAATAATTGGTGACTGAATGCGACTTCTGAAACACGAAATATTGGTCACTGCGCATAAATTGTTTACACTGCACATTAACCAATGTAAACGTCTAATGTAAACGTCTAAAGGTCATTAGCAAATACTATAATATTACTTTTGGCACATTTTTCTCTTATTACTGCAGTATTCAATCCCATTGAAAAAGACAGAGGATAAAAATTTAACAGAAAAAGTTAAGGTTTGTTGCATATTATTTTGTTCTTTTGTTTCATCCGAACTACATGGAACACCCAACTACAATCGAAAAACACATGCACTCGCCTTTTAGCATTTCTTTATAGAAGTTCTAAAGCGTTATGTAGAACGTAAGTTGTTATCTTATTGTGCTCTCCATCACTTTGTATTTTAGGGTTGTTTGTCTGGTACTTCCATTTTCCAGTGAGCTATTATTCAATAAGCATACACATGCACACGCATATACAAATACATTCTGCAATGAGAACGAACAATGGAAACTTCTTTGCAAGAATCTAGTATAAATTATATGCATTCTGTCGGTGATAATTTTGTGGATTATGTACTATTTAAAAGTCATCACAATATCTAATTTTATCTTTTAGTAAAAATATTTTATAAAACATAGTTTTCACTACGGAAACAATGACGCAAATATTTGCCCAGACGTCGAAATAGGGAATGAAGATCGTACATGTAGGGAATTCACTAAGACGGAGAGGGTTTTGCTCCTTTAAAAAATGTATTTTTCTTCGTATCTATCGAGAACCTTTGCCTTTCTCTGAAAATAATCCGGAACATCATTGGAACGAGAGAAAAAGTTACACCTCTAAAACATGTTCATAACATCTGCCCCTAACAAATTATACAACTTGCATTTGGTGATGAATTTGTGTATCGAATGACAATTGTAGATGTTACCTACGGTGTAGTTGATTGAGTACTGCTGCTGGAATATGAATCAAAGCGCGGCGTGTTCTTGTATTGTGATGCATCGCCATGCATTTTTTAATCATTATATTTAGACACCGAAGCAAAAACAGTAATGCATGCCATTTTTTATGATCTTCATGTTGTCGTGGGTTTAACGCCATTTTTCAGCACATGATGGGTTCTACATGGCGGCCTGTATATCTTAGTGGCGGAAGTACCCGATTAGAACCACCGACCCATGGGAAGCTACTGGCAAGTGTTTTTTCTCACATTCCAACATTAGCCGAGCCTAATACTCGAACCATCGCGGGCAGCGGTGAGATAGCAGTGATCCGTAAAGTCGAGTTTTTTTTTAGAACATTCGGTAACGCAGAGCCTCTCTCCTCCATTTATTTTAACCCCTGTTTAAGTTAGTAAATTAACATCAATTTCACATTAATATATCTAATGGAATATTAGTAAAGTAAGTAAACAAGTAATCAACAAAGCATATGTATGTATGTATGTATGTATGTATGTATGTATGTATGTATGTATGTATGTATGTATGTATGTATGTATGTATGTATGTATGTATGTATGTATGTACAAATTCAGAGGTAGTTACGGAAGAAGGTATGTAGTTAGGTAGCCGGTTGAATGGGACAAGGAAAGAGGTAGGTGAGTATATAGCATAAGTATACTTTACTAACAAACTGTTCTTGACTATTGCAATGAAATTCAAACAGAATGCCACACAAAATGTTTCCTCCGGTTACATTCTCGGATGACTGAACCTTCTAAGGCTAAGGCTAACCGATGGATAAATATCGCACCTGTCTGCCGGCTAATCCACATTACTGCTTCAACAGGCTCAAACGTATACCTAGTCATTTAGCACGCATCTTACTCCACCCCTCTCATTGCATGAATAATATGCTAAGTATATCAACTACCTTTTCTTTTTCGACGGCGTTGTCTCACAAAAGAATGAAGAACGTTTTCAATTTCTCCTATTTATGAATGACACACAAAGAAGCCCGTGTTGGTCATGTAGGAAACACAATCCTCATATAAGTAAGCGTGTATGCTGGTATTTTCTGTTTGCAACCTCGATCTTCCGCATCCGAGGCGGACGCTCAAGCCACAGGGTCACCTGACCGGTTGAACTTCAAAGTAAATCTGCATACATGCTCAAGTTTGTGGAGCTTTGCTAGTGTGATCTACAGTCTAAACAGACCGACGACAAAATAAGCTGCAACACATAATCTAACGTCTGGCTGCATCATATGTGTTCCGCACACAACAATATGGATTCTTTAGACTTTTTAGTACCAACAATAAGAAAAAGGGCAATAATTACACAATAGTTACACCACCAACCTACCTTCTAAATAATGTCCACCCCTTAAATAAAGTAGTATTAACAAGAACTTTGTCGATGGCCACTCTGATCTAGAAATAATGATAACATTAGCAGCTTTTAATTCATTTCGTCACTGGTAGAGATAAACATCCGACGGACTGCTTTGTGTTACATAGCATAATTTGCACCAGTACGTTCAAATGGCCGGAATAATACTCCATTATAACCAGTCAGTGCGCGGCAAAAAATATTTTAAGAGACTATTCTGTCATTGATTTGACAAGATTTGAAAATTCTTGCTGCTTACTTAGTGAAAAAAGAAAGAAAAAAAAATCAGGTCTTTAAATTGTCGTCGTGCCACGTGTAAGATAGCATAACATTCTTCAATATCGCTAAAACAACCGACAATTTTCACAATCGAAAGGAGCAAATGCTACTTCAAATCACAGTTATGTCATATGACATTAATTGCATGTGCTTTATTTCCTAAATGTAGAAGTAAAACGCTAAATTTAGTTGACTTGTCTATGCTATCTTTGCACACTCCACAACACAACCCTATCGTGTTGCCCTTTAACCTCTTGTCGGTTGAATTTTTTGGACTCGAACGCATTTCCATTTAATCCTGTCAACAGTCGACTACAATCCTGTGATGCGTACAGTGCATAAACCATGAACATCCTTTGAGCGGCGGAGAATAGTCGTACGAAGGCCATTGTCAGTTACTTTTCTCTTTAAAAATTTTAATTCTTCGAAAACGAAACGACAGTAAGTCATGCATCTATCCTTCTTTATTACATTATTTTGGTAAATATGAGCATCTATCCTTATTTCTTACATTAGTTTGGTAAATATGTTACAGTTGAAATAACAGGATTACTTTTTATTAACCGCCTAAGGATAACAGCTATGAAAAGGATAAGAAGGGGATAATCTTTTCTGCAGATCTGGCGATCCGCCACTCGGAAAGTGATGGCGGGAACCAGATAACTTCGCAATGAAGAGTTTACCGTTCTTCGGCACGTGCAAATGCCATCACCATCGTCCCGAAGGGAGGACACTGTGTACGATCAGACGATAGAAATGTATGATAGCATACTTAAGGGAAAAAACCTGCATAAAAGATCAAAGTTTAACAAGTAAACGTCTATCTCAGAATGTGTTTATTTATCTAGAATTTTTCAAATGTACAAAAATTTCCTCTTCTCCAAATACTTGGAGTCATTATTATTATTAATCTAGGTGGCAGAGATGCAACTCGAAAAAGTAATATTAGGAACGCTACGCCCACAAGTTTGATACTGATATTTTGTTTCACCTGTAGGTTTTGTAAGGTCTAAGTTATGCGCATATTTCAGTCTTTGTAATTTTTTATATCAAAATTACACTTAGGAAACGAATTAAATAATTTAGATAAAATCATCATAAAACAGTAATATATATATATATATATATATATATATATATATATATATATATATATATATATATATATATATATATACACACACTCACAGACCGTATATTCTAGTTATTACAGAAAAAACCAAACTAATTTTTTAATTCTATAAATCGAAAATACTACTAATTCAGCAATGCGACCTGAATTATAATCGGACTTCACAGGTGTTACGAATGTGCTGAGTGATGTGAGGACACAGTATGCGCAAACATGTTAACGACGGTAGAGAATGTGACGTAATGATGCCAGGTGTCAAGGCCGGATCAGGTCACGTCTTGGGGAGAGGAGATTCCAAAATTTCAAAAGGGCCTAAACTTTCCTCTAAAAGGTATCATATATATATATATATATGGCCCGGTCACGTCTTGGGGAGAGGAGATTCCAAAATTTCAAAAGCGCCTAAACTTTCCTCTAAAAGTTATCATATATATATATATATATATATATATATATATATATATATATATATATATATATATATATATATATATATGTGTGTGTGTGTGTGTGTGTGTGTGTGTGTTAGCTCAATGTGCGCAACGATAAAATGGTCAAATTTCAAGTGGCAAGTGACTACGTTTGTATATGTGTACGTTGTTTTAGAGAGGAATGAGGTGGTGGACACCCCCACATCCGGCTCTGAGTGTTACTATTGTATACTGTGATGTAATGACGCGACATAATTATATGTTACAATTGTATTGAACGTGAGGTACTCACGCAATATCACATGTTACAATTGTACTCAACGTGATGTACTCACGCAATATCACATGTTATAATTGTACTCAACGTGATGTACTCAAGCAATATCACATGTTATAATTGTACTCAATGTGCTGTGCTTACGCAATTTCACGTGTTACAATTATACACAACGTGATGTGATCATGTAGTATGACGCGTTACAATTGTACTCAACGTGATCACGCAATATCAATGTTTAGGATTGTATTCAACGTGATGTACTCACGTAATATCACATGTGTTATGATTCTATTTAATGCGATGTGATTACGTAATATCACGACGTGTGTTACAGTCGTACTCAGGGTGATGTTATCATGCAAGATCATGACGTGTTACGAGTGCACACAACGTGATCTAATGGCGCAGTATAAGCAACGATGTTACTATTGTACTCGATGTATAGTGGCATAACAACAGATGACAAGACTATACTCAATATGATCTGTTGACACAGTATGAACAATGATATTACGATTATACCCAACTTAATGTAATGAGGTGTTATAACTAAAGGTGATGATACGATTGCATTAAAGGTGACGTAATGAGACGATGCAAGCGCAGGTGTGACTCAATGACATGTTATAACAAGTTTTACGATTGTGTTCAACGTAACGTAATGATGTGATATAGCCACAGGTGGCAGGATTCTACTTTATTATGTAACAGACGTCACAAGGATTACGAATGTATTTAGTGCGACGTAATGGATACAACAGCTGCTATGATTGTTTTTAATGTCACGCAATGATGAGGTGTAACCAACGTGAAAGGTCAGAAATTTTAATGTAGTATATGCGTCACAACAATTAGCATCGCTTGACCATTAATATACGTAGCCTTTTTAAAGTGAATTCAATGACGTTTCGTTTTAGTTATAACATACACTTTGCACATCGTTTTATAACTTTCTTCAACCGTTTTTCCTGTATTATTTACAATTTTGTTTTCCAATTCATGGTCTATTCAAGCAAAACTATTTATATGTATTTCAAATAAAAAACATAAAAGAAAAACAAAAGTTACAGCAACAACTATGAACAAGTCAATATAATTCAGAGGTAAGAAAAACTTCATAAGCGTTAATTTTGTAAAATCTCAACAAAACAACAACAAATCTAAGAAAGAAGCTCGAATCTAACCTTCATTGTCTTCAGCTTTGAAGACCATTCGCCGCTTTTCGTCTTGTGGAGTTTCCTTTTATGTCCTTTTTCGATAAGGATGAGATATATCCAAACTTGTGAAAATATCCGTGCGCGTAAGTGTAGCACATGTTCCCTATTAACTCTACAGTATATCACACTTTTATTCAGACGAACCAAATAGTCTTCTCTTGTCTAATTATCTCAAAATAAATGACGAATAATGACCGTTGATAAAATTCCGCACTTTAACCCTGGAATAGAATCCAAACTACAATACACCATACGACTTTCTGCAGCAAGGAATAACAAAGATTATTTTAAACAGGCAGGTCTTACAATCTCAAACGAATTCAAACTTCACCTCCGATGACTATTAATTGGGATGAAATTGTAAATATGGCAAATAAACGAGTATCCGTGAAACACCTAGAAATAACGGGGAGAATATAAATCCCAAATGCAATACACGATGTCTAGTTTATCTCTAAAATCCAAACGTGTGCTGTAGTAATAGCCGTGAGCAGCGGGCCGGCTGCGTTGTTTGAGAGGCTGCGGTATATTAGTGGCTGACTTGCGTTAGGTGGCAGTTGATTTGCCGCCGCAAGGTGGTAGCAGGTAGTTGAGCTTAGATATTTTCATCATAACGGCACATACTGTAACTAAAGTCGCATTACTGGTATATGAAATAACGAGCCTACAGTTAGTGGTATCCTTCACGTACTGAAAACCCATACCACTACCGCACTAGTATTTACAGGTATAATACATTCAAATATCGTACAATATGTTTCATTGTTTCAAACGTTAGCAAGCGGTATTCTAAACATATTCTCAAAGTGCTTTCTGTCAACAACAACAAAAAGGTCAGCTACAAGTAGACTGGCTTGTGTTAGGTAATAATATCCAATTGCTGACGCCCTCAAGAAAATTTGTCACGGATGTAGCTTGGTTCAGTGGGTCGCAAAGTACTGGCACAGTATCTATCTGTACACAGCCTGGGGAGATACAACATTTCTCCCAAAGTCTGGAATTTGAGTCGTCCGCGTGTTAGATTTGAAGCCCAATGGCTTATCATTACGTATTCTGCGCCGCGAGTAAATGTTTTTACTAAGTCGTTAAAGATACATGGATTAAAATACACTAGATGCCTTCTCAAAGGCTATATTTTCGGAGCGAAGTATTTTACTGTGACAGAGAAGAGACTGAATATCTCAACAAGAAGGTCGGTACACTGCATTTTCTTTTCCTGCAAATTCCAGGTCACTTCAACGTATGTCAGAGTATAAATATTATACAGGCTAATATTTGAAAATTTAGAAACTGCAATTGTTGTATATCTACATGGATTCAGTCATTATAATTCACCCCGTCAATTTCATTTGGTTTTCTTGTACCAAGAATACAGTATTTGAACCTTTGCAGACTGATCATCTTATTATCAGTGCCACTGTATTCCTGTGGTATTTATAATCTGTAGGAAAAGAATTGACACAAAGTCACACAAAGAAGCTGCCTAAAATCTGGATCTACTTAAGCAGATTTGACATGGAGCGATAAAGGTTCGTGTTCTAGTAACCTTTTGGAGCCACCGGTCAATTTGTTTTCAGTAACCTATCAGATAAAGCGTTACATTTCGTGCTAGGGAGAGTAATTGTTAGACAAGATATGTTCCGTATGATCCTTTTCATTTTCGTGAATGTGAAAGCTGTTATCCGACTGGTGAATCGGAAGGGCAACAGAACACTAGTGTGCTACATCGGCAGTGCCAGATTTAGGACAAATGAGGCCCTGTGCTAGTTACGTTATGAGGCCCCTTACTTGGGCCCTGAAAGCTGTAGGCCCGGTAGGCCTACAAAGGTAGTCAGGCATATATCTCAGGAAATTATGGAGTAGTTAAAATAGCCACAGACTTTTGAAAAATGCATCGCAATTTTTTTCTTTGCCAAAGAGATCCCCCACCCCACCCGGCCAACAGGGGCCTTGAGATCTGAAGTTTAATCGGATTGGTCCCACAGATTTCACGGAATGAGGACAAATCTGCCGCAATGTGTACTGAAATAAAGCAAACTTGGGTAACTGGACAAATTATATAAGCCCCATAGTTTCGGATACAGTCAAAAACCATGATATTGCAAAAATAGTAAAACCATATCTAACAAACACCTACTCAAAAAAAAAAAAAAAAAAAAAACCATCCCCACTCCTCCCAAAAAAAACCCAATCAGATCGTATTAATGTATGGTCCTGTAAAGTTCAATATGAATTTTTGGGTATGTTTAATTCGAATGACCCTTGTCACTACAGTCTAAAGAATGGTCGCCGTTTTAATCTAAGTAAATGAACTGCAGCTGACTGGGGCAGTTTTATTAAGTGTTTTCTTAAAAGACAATTAATCTGACCACCTCCAATAATAATAATAATAATAATAATAATAATAATAATAATACCCGCAGAATTATATACCTGGTGATCATTTATTTGAGAGAAACATTAAGGAAAAGAAAACAACAAATACTGGTATTTTAATTCATTTACTATATCTTTTTCTACAATTAATAGTTTTATATTCGCGCTGTTTTAAAGAAATCACCTAAATATTTCCTTGGTACATTTTTATGTGTATCAATTAATCTGCTTCAGCCTAAGGTATTCAACAGCACTGGTCGTGTACAAGTATGAATGCATATTTAATTATTTTATTGTATCCGTTGTGTTTATTTATTTCTTTTTAAAATAATAATCCAGGAATTAAAACTATGATATATGAAAAAGGAAAATGTGATTTGTTTGCATGCTAAACTTATAATCTTGAAGCAACAGTTATTCTGTGAAAACGAAGTAACATTATTGAGTGAATAGTACCGTAGGAATGTTGGTGTTATTTGAAAACCATGACCGCATTCTCGCAACACACATGAAACATAATATACAATTAATTTACGTTGTATTCCATAACTGTCTCCAAAGATGCACTTTCGCGACATTTGACCCTTTTGAGCAAAATGGCATACCCTGGTCCAAGGTACGGTGTTTTCGTTAAAGAAAAATGGGTACAATGTATGTTTCAGCTTAAGGTTAACGATATCTAGCCCAACATTCGACCATTGTGCTCGTCTGGTCGTCTAATGTAACTAACTGTCAGTGCCATGTGCTTCCGTTTATCAAATAATCTATAGAAATACGAAAACAGCATCCCTCGGCATCCTCGTAGATTACACCGAAACTTATAAGATGACGCTGAATTAACATCATTATTGAGTCACAGTTTACTCTCCAAGACAGGTCCTCTGCGAAAAATGTAAGCGTTTCAACATGCTTCATTCCAAAGTATTTTAAAATAAGCTAAACATAAAGGAAACCTTAGCACTCAAATTGTTAATCATAGTGCAATTTGCTCTCGGCAATGTTTCCTGTAACGTTTGTTACCGGTATTTCAGAAAACTCCAACTTCTTAAAGGGTGGTTGATTAATAGATTCATTTGTCATATATATATATATATATATATATATATATATATATATATATATATATATATATATATATATATATATATATATATATATATATATATATAGACACGTTTCCATTTTACCGTGCTCCACACATACAGACAGTATTAAACGCATTTCTGGTTGCTTTAAAAAAATACATGTATTGAAAATTAAATTTCATGACATAGCGAAAATATAGTTTCGTACACTCAAATCAAAGCATATTTATTCAATGTGCACATATTCTACACGTGGTTAACTTGCCTGTCGGAGTATTTTTGTGTGTGTAAATATGTTTTCGAATTCCTTTAAAGAATAGTTAGATCACATATTAAGTTACGCTATGCACTTTAAATAAAAATGAAGAAAAATACACAGGAAAATTGCTGATAGCGAAGGTATGTTAAAAAGGCACATACCAATGTAGCCCAAAGTAAATAAAAATACTACATTTAAGTAAATATTTGCAACAGTACACGTGCAGAGTTATTTTACACATATAAATGCCTATTGTTTTCTTAAGCATTCCCTGCAGATGGTAGGTTCGACTGGTACATCTTCATATCAACGAATTGTTTAAATGCTTTGGTCACGATAACTTTCAAAGGAAGTGTTCGAAACGAAAGAATTTCTTCTTTTTTTCATTTCAGCAGTGAGTTTTACCTATGATTGTAAAAAAAAATATACGCGAAGAGGTTTTAAATGCAGTTCTTGTTTTTTAAACTTGTCAAATTGCAGAAAGCTTCTGAAATATTTATCTTGTTTCAATCAATATTACTATACTGGATTGATTATAACGTGCACGCAACTTCAAACAACGAAGACTGATCTGCAGTCGCATAATACACTGGCAGATCTACGTTAATTGTTCTGTGATTTAATCTCGTTGAACGAGACTAAAACATGGCTCCGTAAGATCTGAGCCGTACTATGCGATCGGAACATCGCTTAGCCACTTCCGTCAGATCGCTAAACAGCATCTGAAGTAGTTATAGTGCTACCCGATTAATCAACTTAATAAACATCAAACAACAAAAATAGAGACTATTCCGATTGTGATATATAAACATAAGTAGTGCATAACAAAGTTTTTAATGGTGACTAATTACATTTGAAATTTTTTTCTCGAATTGACAGAAAAGAAAAAAAAACGTACCCTGCGAATACTATGGTTCAATTCGGAATATCCTCTATATCTTCCGCCAAGTAGAGAAAGAAATTTCTGAACTACATTCTGAAATACTTTCGCTCACTTGGGACAATATGGCGGCGGAAGGAGACAAAATCTAAGTTCACAAAAACAAATTGATGTGTATTCCAACAACTGCTTCTGAGGTTATTTCGTGACCTGAAGAAGATAGCAGTAACGACTCAGATTGACTATGGTCCCATTTGTAGGAACCGAAGTCTTTTCGGTCAAGCCAGAAACAGAAAAAGCAGAGAAAGCTCCTATTTGGCGGATATCTCAAGGAACCATATAAGAGGTTGGGTTGAACAAGATTTATATGATTCTGAGTGAAAATTATGACACTGGAGTCGGACCTCCTTGGCCATTTTAATCAGTTCAAGAAAAGAAACCTGGAATGTTACTTGTAACCATTGAGAACTATATTTTGAACTGATTTCGTTCACATCGAACAACATGACAACATGAGATCAAATCACAATTGGAGCATTTTGGCCTTCGCTATCGTAACAAATATTTTGTATTCCGCAGGAGGCGAATCGCCACACATTAAATTTACGTGTGATTCTGAAACCGATTTTGAGGTTGTTTCACGACCAAAAGAAAATGGCCGAGTGATGCTCCTATCTCACACAACTCAATGCAATAGTAGATGTTCGTATACGGCAGTGGGTGTTCTGCACGGGAATATACGGTAGTCTTATTGACAGATAACTCGTTTAACTTGGAAACTTTTTGGGAAGACTACACCAAATCTATTAATGTTATTGAACCAAATACCACTATATAGATTACATTTCACTGCATAGTATCGTGATCCGCTGTTTTAGTTTTGATTGAACATTTGTCAGTTTAGTTTGAAAGAAACTAAATTATTCTTTAAAAATATAATGAAAGTTAATATTTTTCCTGTCTCTGCTCTTAATGAACAAGCACACTGACTCAACATTATGGTTTCTAAATATTACAAAGGAGAGCGTATTAAGTTTTCTTTTCTTAAAAATGAGTAATCACATTCTCCCTCACCCTGTCTATCTGTCTGTCTGTCTATCTCTCTCAAAAATATATTTTTGTGAATTCGTGTTGTAAGTGATCAAATTTTATCTGTATCACACTTCACTGAAAATTAGTTCTATAACTTGAATAGTAAATTTTGTATCTGCATTAGGCCGGTGATAAAAATAAATGAAACATTAACGATATTGAACATAATCCATTGTTTATAGTACATAATAATATATTTTTAATGATACGGTTATTCTCTTTTTCTGAAAGTCATTATTTTAAATAGTTTATATTCTCATAAATAAAATGGCATTCGATAAAAATTTAAAAAAATCTTAATTTTCTTTATTGAATTTCTAAATTGAAACTAAATTAGTACAAACAAGGAATTTTTTTGTACTTCTTTTGCTCATATGTCTTAAATTGAATTTAAAAGTTAAAATACCGTCCAGAATTTACTCTGTCTATCGTATCAGACGCTAATTTTTCAAACTCGGAATATTAAATGCAATCATGTGGCTGCTGAAGGACTAAGTGCAATACCAGTCAAATACAATCACCGGGCAGATGAAGGACTAAGTGCAATACAAGTCAAATAAAATCACCGGGCTGATGAAGGACTAAGTGCAATACAAGTCAAATAAAATCACCGGGCAGATGAAGGACTAAGTGCAATACAAGTCAAATACAATCACCGGGCAGATGAAGGACTAAGTGCAATACAAGTCAAATACAATCACCGGGCAGATGAAGGACTAAGTGCAATACAAGTCAAATACAATCACCGGGCAGATGAAGGACTAAGTGCAATACAAGTCAAATACAATCACCGGGCAGATGATGGACTAAGTGCAATACAAGTCAAATACAATCACCGGGCTAATGAAAGACTGAATGCGCAACAAATTACCGTTAAATAAAGTCACCTGACAGAAGAAGAACTGAGTGCAAAATATTTGCATGTTATCTAACAACACTGGGATCGATATTCTTTGGGTTTTTTGGTATCTCTCAGGAAATCATTATATCAGGATATCATGATATCATGAAACGTGTGATCTATCGGACTGCCATAATTGTGCTTTACTAATTGTAAGTTATCGCATATAATTATGCACTAAGAATAACATCACAGTTTGCTACAATAGGAACAAAACAAAAGCAGATGTGCACATTTGAGCAATATATGTAGCATACTTGCTGCTTTTAAATTAATTGATTCATGAGAGAGAGAGAGAGAGAGAGAGAGAGAGAGAGAGAGAGAGAGAGAGAGAGAGAGAGAGAGAGAGAGAGAGTGAGAGAGAGAGTGAGTGAGAGAGAGAGTTGTGATATGTAATTTAGCTTCAGCTTCAAGTACAATGTTCCCAGCATGCACTGTTTAACCTTACCTTCCGGTGTGCATTACTATAATTGGTGATTTATATACTAATTGAGAAAATTGGTTACACTCTCCTTGAGATAGAGCAAAGATAACGAATTAATTATTAAAACGAATGAGATAATTATTTCCCCAAATAGTCAGCATTATTGTGCCGGCCGATCTGGAAGTACATGGAAAATTGGTTTTCTACGAAATAGACCAAAAGTGTTATTGATTTACAATTATTGGTTGCTGTGATTATGAGTATAAAGATGTTAGGTTCTATTTGCGGTGAAATACAGCAACATATGATTAAATTTGAACGGAAAGACAAAGAAGTGAAGATTGAGATTAAGAAAAACAATGTTGAAAAAAATAATCAAATAAAGAGAACTAAGCAATCATAAAAAGACTGCATAGCTGATGCTGATTGCCTGTGGAACTGCAATTATATTTTGTAAGAGGTATAATTGTTGTGATCAATGGCGCGTAGATATTGCCAAATTATGCAGCCATAAATTATTTTCGGAATTGAATTCAACCTATTTGGTTTGAAAGAGCAAATAATAATAATAATAATAATAATAATAATAATAATAATAATAATAATAATAATAATAATAATAATAATAATAATATTATTATTATTATTATTATTATTATTATTATTATTATTATTATTATTATTATTATTATTATCAACAATCTCGCACCTTTAATTTTCAGAGAGAGAGAGAGAGAGAGAGAGAGAGAGAGAGAGAGAGAGAGAGAGAGAGAGAGAGAGAGAGAGAGAGAGAGAGGACGAAGTCAGCAAGTGGAAATTGTGGTACAGCAAAAAGCCAAAATATTAGATATGAGCGGATACAAATTTGACTGATTAGTTTAAAGGCATAAACGAAATGCAGCTGGAGTGACTGCTAATCTATGTTGAGGGTCCAGAAATGAATCATAAAGTTATTTTATAAACGCTGATCATAAATATTATATACAATGATATGCATATTTATATTCTGTTCTTAGTTTTTGTCCGTGATTGAGGGTTATGGTTAGACTTTTTGCCTACATGGCTTTTGTCATGAGTGTAATAAGTAGTAGTAGTTGCTGTTGTTGATGTTGTTGTAGGCTTAATGCCATTTTTGAGCACAAGATAGGCTGTACGTGGCGGCCAGTATAAAGGTAGAGGACGAACCCGGAAAGAAACACCGACCCATAAGAAGCTACTGGCAAGCTTTCTCACAAACCCACCTTGGCCGAGCCCTAGACTCAACCGCGCAGACAGAGGTGAGATGGCAGTGATCCGTAACGGTGAGCGCCTTAGACCTCTCGGCCACTCGCGGTTCATTGTAAGTAATAAAGACGTTTCCTAAAATTTGAGTTCAAGGCCTAGCCTTGCTCCTAAGTTAGTGAAATGTTATTAGAATTAGTGAAAACTATTGTGGTAGATCAAGAATGTATATATATATATATATATATATATATATATATATATATATATATATATATATATATATATATATATATCAGTCAGTCAAATCATTTATACTTGTGTCCAGATATAATCTGAAAAGAAATCATTCGGAATATTATATACTTTTGGATTTGTGATATGACATTTAGGATTATTTGGGATTTAATTTACAATGCTTAAATGTCTCTTACATGTTATGTTCACTTTGAAATTTAGAGAAATAAAGTGTTTATTGATTTTACTAAACTTGTTGCTTTCGGTCTTTCTTTCTTCAATGATGTAGTTTAAGACTAATTCCTAGCACTAATTATAAACACTGAAAGCTACCGGTGATTTACAGACTTTCCTTTAAATTTGTTTCAACAGACACTAATATGACCATACAATAGAAACATACAAAGAACACTTAAGTGTGTGAATCATAATTACAGCTGATCCAGATTTGCACGTGTTTGTGTACGCGCGCGTTTGTGTTTACTATAAGATAAGAGAGCACGACATTATTTCTGTCAATATTTCAAAATTTCATTTAACATACAAAAGTAAATGACTCAATCAGTCAAGAAATATTGACAGTTAGAGAGTGATTAGATGTTAAAAATGCATGTAATTGTTGGGTTGAGGTCGTAACCTGCAATGTTCTCAAGCGATTGTTTTAACCTACAGCGCACGAAGATACAGGTGTTTAAAATTAACCCGACGAGTAGGAAGATCTCGAGTCGAGTTATAAATTCCGATCTGATGTTTTATGTGTCTAGCCTGGGAAGAGCTTTATGGAATCGATTCTAGACTGGATATTCGGTTATTGGATTCAGCGCCAAAGATAAGGAACCAGACTGAGATACCTAACTTCGCTTGAGAAACTCCAGCTTCTTTCATGTTTTGTTCTCTCTCCTACGCTCTGTATCAAGCTAAGTGTTTTTGGATCGGAAAAAATAAACCTGAGAAATTCTAATTAGATCGCCCGCGAAGTCTGTCTGGCTGAGTTCGGCAGCACTGCTGAACTTCGACGACGACGACGACAACAACGATGAGAGTGATGACCAGAGTTGTTTTAAGAAGGTTGGGGGCCAGCCCTAGGCACTAACTTTAACCTTAAAAGTAACCAGAACTGCGCCTCAGTCTTTCAGTCTCAGATATTGAGTATTGCATTGCATTTCCATGTGCATGTATGTCATTTTGTTAAATTTATTAACATAGTACTAAACAGTTAACACAACCGACACCAAAATTTAGTTTTTGGGCCACCGCCTGGCCCTCTACTGCGCTGGGCACTATGCACGTGCCTCGCGTGCCTATGCCTTAAAACGGCACTGGTGATGACAAATGCGACATGAAGATGCTAAAACATTATACACATTATAAACAAATGTTAATTTCATTTGAAATGGTCACACTTGATGTAAATATTTTCCTTTTATTGAATACACCTGCCAATTTTATTGTGTGGATACTACTACTACTACTACTACTACTACTACTACTACTACTACTACTACTACTACTAATAATAATAATAATAATAATAATAATAACAAAAACAACAACGAGTAGTACATTCGCAGTTTCTCGAAAAATATACTCACTTGCTAGTTGAATTATTCATCGTACGGTAAAAATGACCATCATAAGTAATATGTACTTACCTAATAAGTATTTCACACTAAGCTTAAGACATTGTTTATCCGGATAGAACATGACACAGTACCACAAGTCTTATTACAATAGCGACCGGTAGACTTTTGTCGCTAAACCGAACTGTGGCTGCAATACGCAGAGAAGCGTATTTAGAGTCTATAGACTGATGCATTGCTCTGATACAATTCAGAATTTTGTCCGGATCGGTGTATTAGTCGGGCCCTAGAAGGACATATTGATTTTAAGGTGTTGATTGGAAAACAATGACACTGCAAAACACTGGGTCTGGTTTTGTAATGACAAAGCATCTTTATGTAACAATGTAATGACATTTGGTAAATTTAATAAAGAATTTAACGACCTGATTTTTGTACATTGATGCTTTTGTTTGTATTATAAGCCAATAACGGAAGAATGTCTTTCACGTACATAGTCACGAGTGTACAAAATACTCAACGTGTATTCGGACGTCTCGCATGGAGGATACGTTAACTATATCTGTTTTGTGTTCATTTATTGAAAAAAAATACATATTGACCGGACATGAATACATAATCACCATTGTCATTCAGTATTCGTTACGGTTGTGAGGAAGTACCGTATATATCCAAATATAACTAGCCACCATATTTATGCATACTTTACCAAGTGATCGGAAACTAAACTCTTTAGTTTGAAATTACTAAGTCAATAAATTAGAACCAGATATTCTGCTGCAATGTGACAACATATTTAAGTCATTTTTCAACACTTTTTGTAACCGCTCCGGTGGCCTAGTGTTTAGAGCGTCCACCAGAAATGCGGGAGGTCGTGGGTTCGATCCCCGGCCTAGTCATACAAAATACTTATAACAATGGTGCTAACAGCTGCCTCGCTTGTCACTCAGTATTAAGAGGTTAGTGGTAGGAATGGTCGGCCTGGTGTCACGATAATGTGACTGTGTGGGACGTCATGCTACATGTCTGTGGCATGATGCCCCATCACTATAAACTGCCACACTGCCGACATTTTAGCGATATGACTGAATTTTTGTAAAGCTACGTTAAAATCCAAATCACAACACAACAATTACACTTTTCGTACAATGTCAGTAGCGTGGCAGTTTATAGTGATGTCTAGCACAAGGGCACCATGCCCTGGGCCGTAAATAGTGATCAAAGAACTCTGGGGTAATAAACATCCGGCCTTTCCTAGTTCTTGTTCAAGCAACCTTTTTCTTTTATAAAATTACAAAAGGGTTGTTCGGCCTGGGCCTCCTTATGGTCCGGGGTCAAGAGGATATATCCCCGGTTGTCCCCCCCCCCATTGTCGGCCCTGATCATGCCGCAGACATGTAGCATCATATTCCGCCTAGTCCTATTATTTTGACACCAAGTCGACCAGGCCTAACATTGACCTGTTAGAGCTGAGACCCAAGCGAGGCAGCTGCTAGTACCATTTTTTATAACTCTTTTTGGTACGACGCGGCTGGGGTTCAAACTAGCGACCTCCGCGTCTGACGCGGACGCTCTGTTTGCGTGGGTAAAATATAGGTACACTTCGGAACTGTGGATCCAAAGGATACCATGTCAAGTTTACGCTGTAAAACTCCTAATATCATTGCACCAAGAAGCACTAAATCAAAGAAAGTAACTTTAAAAAGGTATTAAACATTAGCACAAAACCGTTACCTTAGTCTGCTGTCTTAATACTCTAGCGTACTAAAAATAAATTGTATTTTTCTAATGCATTACTTAATATCGAACTTATAATTTATTTCATCATTTGTCGTTTATCATATGGAAAGTAAAGTATATTTACACACAGACTGCATATCAAGCACTTACTAAATAAAAGGAGTGTCTTAAACGAGTCCTCAAGCGAACATTATAAAACGTGTTAAATATAATTGGTCACGAGCAATCGGAACGTCCTCTGCCCTTTCAGTAACATGCTAGAAAAAGACATTTGATGTAAATGGTGACTATTATGTATTGGCTGTTTTTACGTCATAATAACTTCAACAGCGTCACAGCCACTCACTGATGCGTCATCACTAAAGCAGTGGAAGCAATAGCTTAAGGTCATTGAAATGGCATAATTTTCTTAAAATTTTCAATAAAAATCTGCCGCAATAACGTTAAAATTTGACTCCACTGACAGTTGAAACGTTATCGTTATTTATTACACATAACTATTTATGACCACCTATTCTTCGCACATTCTAGACGGATGATTGTACTGTATAATATGACTGACGTGGACAGCACCGCAGTAATATCGTCTTTTTTCCCAAATGAGTCAACTAACTTTAACTGTCAGAACCTCAGGGGAAAATATGGCGAAACTTTATAAATTTTCAAGTTTTGAGCCGTAGAAAATCCGGCAACTGTGGGAGGAATATAGAGCCTTATAAAATGAGACATATATTTGTTACAATAAAGTACAAAGTTACACACTAAAAAGCACAAACAAGGGTAGTGTTATTTTCAATTGTTTTGCAATCTATTTCCTTCCAGAAACATAATTCCATAAATGCGTTCCCGCATCACTCAACCAACAATTAGGCAATCGAAGAAACGAAGGGACACTCTAACAAACAAATATAAAATGTCATTCTTTTGGTTCAAAATTAGGGTACAATTAAACTGAAATGCAGTAGTTAAATATCTAGATTTAAAAAGTTCCTGTTATTCAAGTGACGACTGTTATTCGACAATCTTCTTTGGCAGACTAATCTTCTTTTATCATCTTCTTCTTGAAAGCTTCACAGCTTCTCCACCGATATATCTAAATAGCTGTCAGTTGTTTTACCCAACACTATACAGGTAACTTTATACAAGATTAAATTTCTAAGCACTAATGCACCTTCGCACTAAGACCGCAAACCAACAAGACCTTATCATAGATGTATCAATACAGAAATAAACAGCTGTTATCACTTGGATTTAGTCCTGCTGTGAGCTGATGTACATTTCGGGTAATTTATATTCAATGTAATCCCTTTTCTCGCCTGCCTCTTATTTCCTCGTTACTACGGTCAGGTGCTTTATCATTCCTTATGAATTATGTTTACCTTTTAAGTTCTTGTTTGTGTTAGTAGGACTTTTTGTGGGGTGGGTGGTCTTTATTAAAGAGACGATGAATTGCCCAGGATATCAGTGTGTACTTTTGTATCCGCCATTTTGGGTCTCAAACCGGTACATAACAACATTGTTCTTCCCACATAATTATTGAGGCAAGTCTCGTATTTACGTAGGTATATAAAAATGCATCACATTCTATTGTGCATGTCAACCGCACGAGACCAAATGCTTGACTTTCCCCTTTCTTCTTCAAGTAAAACAGTGACATTTCAACCGTCTTCGTTATTCTTTCATAAACAAATATATCAATCACTAAAAAGTCTCATAAACAAATGGATACACAAACAAGTAGAAACATGTAATGATTTTCAATTTACATGGACTAAAATCAATCATTTAGTTAGATCTCATGTTTTAAAAACACAATCGCTAATATATAATTTCATAGTTCTAAAAGCATTTCAAGAATAATCGGTTTTCACGTTCTGTACAGCTTCATGCTCCGTTAGACAAAAGTTTCGTCTGACTACATTGAAGATGAAACGTCTTTGAACGGTTATTGCTTACATTTAATATCATCCTATGTCCATCATCTCCACCAAAAATACAATATCTGACCGTACTTACTAAAATTGGTTTGTCAGCTCTCATTGCCACAAGCACGTGTTTTCGCGAAATGTATTTGTTCGTTAAAGTTCTGGTATAGATACATGCTACGAACTTTTATTTTCTTAACCCGAAGAAAATTGTCAGGAAATACTCTTTCAAAGTGACAATATTAGGGACATCATACAAAATATTTTTTTAAAGACAACATTTATAAAAGAACTGCAGTTATATTTGATAGCAATATGCTCGATTACAGTTCAACTTCACTTTTTTTCTTTCGATAAAAACCAGGGAACATAGAATTTTATTTTTATTTTCATGCTATAGGGGCAACATAATTTCAAGCATAATCAATGTATCAGTTCGATTAAGTAAACATTCTTATCAATAAATAAATCTGATTTTTATATTGAATATACGTGATAATTCGTGTTGATAAAGGTTTATTAGAGACTCAAAATGGTGGCGCAAGGTTCGAGCACTTTGCATTGTTAGTATTTGCGAACACACTCGTGACATCTGTGAAAACAACTAATAATCTAAGGTTCCGTTACTTTATATTAACACAGAGATAGTACTCTTGTCCAACCTTTTGTAGGTTAATACCAACTAGGCTGTCATGCTATCATCGGAATTCAACCAATAAGGCCCTATATTCAAAATTTTGAAATAATGCTTCTGTTAGATCTGTACACACGTACAGATTTCTAATTTCAGCGTTGTCGTTTTTCGTGTTTATTGTTTGTCTCTGTTTTGTAATTGTCGCTTTGACAAAGAATCGGCAAGAGTTTAAAGTGCTTAGGCTAAATAAAACAAGTTTTGAACTGTGTGTTATCTGTGTTTGTTAAAAGTTTTACGGAGAATATGCAAAAACAAATTCTTTGCAATATATGATCTAAGTTTTAATGAGATTACTGTTTGATAGAGATCGTTGACATTCTTCCTGGGGCATGCATTTTAAACCAAATGTTAATGTATCACATTATGTATACTTAAATGAAGGTAAAAACTATTCAATGCAAATTCGACATATGGGGAAGCGGTTTGGAAGCAGTGGTGCATCAAGAGGAAATTGTAAAACCATACATGAAATCTCACGCTCTGTATTTTCGAATATTTCTCGTGCTGCCTTTCTGACAGCACGTGCTTTAAAATAAAATTCAATAACGACACATGATGTCAGCGGGTGGATATACCTTGCATTCTGCTGCTTTAACTGCCTGAGGGTAAAGTGTTGTTGTTGTTGTTGAAAAACTAGTAGTTTTTAACTTATGGAAAGGTGTTGCTCAAGACGTCAGTGACAATATTATCCGGTGGCATTGACACCACTGAGCTTTATAGTGGAAGAAAAGCCGCCAGAGAAAACAAATTCCCAATGACCAGTCACATGAATCTTTATTACCAATAGACGCGTTACGTATCAAAACCTTCTGTGCCAATGCCACCTGAAAATATAATAATGTATTCCACTGAGGTGTGCATCTCTAAAGCCCGTGGAGAACAAATTGTCATGTTTGTTAATGACTGCACCTGCCACCGCAATGCGGTTCCGGATCGTGACAAACGCTCATGTATTATTTTACATGTATTATTTTGAAAAATGCTTTCTAGCTTCAATAAAGTACCCACCTTATTATTAAAACAGTTGTAAAGTTACAATATGTTAATTCGACAGTATCATAAATTAAAGTATAAATAGAAATTAAAATATTTTTCAGCGACATTTCAGTTAATGAGAGTAAAAAGAATAATGTATTGTAGCTTCAACTACTATAAAGGATTTCTTACGTGGCTTTGGGGCATTGCTACTCAGCTGCTACCTTAAAACATACTTGTATTGGCATTAGGGCATAGTCAACTGCTACCTTAAAGGATTCCTTCCGTGTACTTCGTTCGGTACGTTGATACTCGCATAATACCGTAAAGCATTCCTTACGTTTGATTTTGGAGTGCTGATACTCAACTGTTACCTTCGAGAGATGATACTCAACTGATCTCTCGGGATCCAGCGTTGTACTAAGTGAATCTACAAGAAGTCTTCATAAAGATAAAGGATGAAATTCCAGCATATGCCATTATAAAAAGGAATGTGTGCATGCCTTGGACTTCCACAACTTATCTTAACTGGATGACCTTCACATCCCTATCGCTTTAATGAGGGCATGTAACTGTCTCCGTGGGACTATTGTGTTACACATTCAGTGTTTGCAAACTTAGAGTTAGACCATTCTTGTAATAAATGAGTTTATATATATATATATATATATATATATATATATATATATATATATATATATATATATATATATATATATATATATATATATATATATATATATACATACACACGCACACACAGAGTACTAACTGACAAAATCACCATCAAGCTAGACATCATCCACCACATTTGAATAGAGCGCTGAGATTTTCATTTGCCCTACCCCAACCCAACCCCATTTTGCATTTTGTGGAAGCATACACCAAAGAGTAAAATGGTTGATTGGTGTCTCAAATTGCATTAACACATACAATGTTGTATAGTGGTAACTCGAATAAAGTGCCTTGCCAAGAGACACACCACGATGGCCAGACTCGGAGACCCCACACCCTTTTCGACGCTAGTCTTTGCCTTACCCATTGAGTAACCGCGCCTCCCTTATTGAGAGAGTACTCCAATAAAAGATCACAACAGCAGCGGCAGCAACAATAACTACTACTACTACTACTACTACTACTATTACTACTACTATTGGTAGCCACTGCAACCCTACTAAAATAAATAAATTTGGAGAATAAAATTTTGACTAACCTAAATATTTATCTTGATTTGGCGGCGGCGGCGGCGCAATCATCCGGTTTGTATTCAATCTCCCTGATCTAAGGTGAAACATTTGGTGACATGTACCTGAAAAATGAAAAAAGATATAAAAAGCACAAACCTCAATTTGTTCAGTCCTTCCACATCATCATCAAATAATCTTATGTGGAAAGCATGACATCTTTTCCACCATCAAGCTTTAAAAGCTGGGCTTTTCATCACCAATTTGCCAAAAGGGCTATACACGAAATGTGTGTTTGACATATCGGCGTGAGCATTCATATTCAGCCTCAACGTGTAAATATTGAGGTATTTTGGTTAAAATGAGATTGTTTCTTAGTCATTTTAGTTAAATAATACATTAAGAGTTAATAACATCAAAAGAATTACTGAAAAGAGTTTGTTCGTAATAGTATTTCTCGTTAATATTCAGAAAAGAGCGTAGTAAGTCTGCCAATACCGTTGATATGTAGTGTTAAGAAAGCAAACATATCCTATAAAAACAAGAGAGAGAGAGAGAGAGAGAGAGAGAGAGAGAGAGAGAGAGAGAGAGAGAGAGAGAGAGAGAGAGAGAGAGAGAGAGAGAGAGAGAGAGAGAGAGAGAGAGAGATGGGTAATAGTTCCATCCACCAGATTATTGCGATGTGCGACTGAAACGGCGATCTGAGGAACAGTGGATCCATAACCGAAAAAATCGGGTAGGACATTCTGCTGTGTGATAGATTTGTACTCAACACGTTTGTAGTTACGTGAATTCTAAATACAAGCATATTCCCTCAATGATGCAAAATTACACTCACAGGTTTAAAAGATATCCATTTGAAAATCAAAATGAATGGCATCATTCAATTAAAAACAGATAAATGTTAGGCTATAAATCGAGCATGCAAACAATCGAGAAAGGAAGTAAGCAAACAAAATAATAGCAAACAAGCAAGTTATTAAGAAATATCGACTACTTGAAACTATATTTGTACTGTATATATTTTAGTATTATCAAACTGTACCTAATATATTTTAATATTATCAAACTGTACCTAATATCTTTTAATATTATCAAACAGTACGTAATATCTTTAAAAAGTAATTAAGTGTGATAACAACGAACACGATGATCACTTGTTCTCAAGGTGAGTTTGAAAAATACTTGATTGGTACAGAAATCCCACATAATGGATATATTACAATTCATTAATCAATACAAATATTTGTCAATCTTGTGAAGGAAGCACTTATTTGCGGTTTGCGAGCTTATGCGCTTGTGTCTCTGCGCGTGAAATGCAACGAAGCACGTGTGTTCGTCCATACATTACACATACGATATTGTGCGTGTGTGTCTATATATATATATATATATATATATATATATATATATATATATATATATATATATATATATATATATATATATATATATATATATATATATTAAAACAAACATTCACACAAATAATTAAAGTAAATATCAATTCATAACAAGCCGTGTTTTCTCTATTGCTTTTGGGGGTCGGAATAAATCTTGAAATACAATCCTAATTCAGTGACTTTTTCAGGACGAAACATTTGAGTATAGCTGTTGAAACCATTGTTTTCATGAGAATCAGTCAATACTAAAATATCTATGCTAATTGTACAGGTACTATTAATTTTAATCGTAGTATCATACATACCACATTCTTAAAAATAATGAAATATCCGAAGTGAAAGTTTACCCACGACGTGCGAAAGGCAATTCGAGCAAATATCCACCAGTTGTCGGAAGTAACACAATGAGTTAGGACCACAATTATACTGTTCATCAGCAACGTAGCTAGCTATTCAAATAACGGCTTAGTATCAGACAGCGGTCAGTTAAAGCCGGGAAAACTGTCTGACCTGGTCATTACCACGGATCAATATCAATGTCTGCTTTCGACGAAAGGTTGTGCGGCAAAATTGAAAGTGTTGTTGTGTAATTGTATCCATACTCATGGGGTTTAGTAATCACTATCGATTTCGTCTGACTGCCAGACTGTCGTCTGTTGCGCAAATTACTTTGGAATACCCTAAGCATGCTCTGCAAGCCCTGGTACTTGCATGAAAAATTGTTTCTGCTGATAGAATTCAAACAGGTTATCTTTAACGCAGTATCAATAGCACATGTTTACAGTCATTTCAAAACATTAGTGGAATGACATTTTGGTTGAAGCAAATATTTTGAGACGTGACATATATTGATATTCTTTGACCAGAAATTTGATCAGCATTTATTTTTTATGCTAACAAAAACTACAGTTAAGTAGCCATACTATTCACCACACATCTAAAAAGAACCTTTGGAACTGAAGAGGTTAATATAAGGCCGGATAATCATCGGTATAGAAGTACTTACACGTATTAGGGAGATTAGATGGAAACCATTACAGCTTTAGAAACCAGAGGGGGAGAAATGGCATACTACCGTATCGAGGATTTTTAAAAAAGAAAAAAAAAACGCATGGTTTATAGCAGACCGCTGCAAACTGTTAGCAAATTGTTCTTGTCTCGTGGTTCATGGGAGTTAATTGCAAACGAACTTCATCCAAACAGAGCTCAAGAGAGACGGAAACCAAACCAGGGGTGCAATAGCTCTTCCCTGTTTTAAGTTTTGGGTTTTTACTGCTTTCGATGGTAATATATAGACCTGCTGTATATTTGAGACAAACTACAGTGAATAAAAAGGGTCCTCGTAAGTATAACATCGGATTAAAAAAAGGAAGTCAATGCTTTGTTTCATCGAATCACATATTATCATCTTTAAGTTTAAAATGAATCTAGCAAATAGCATGTGAGCTGATTTATTTCGATTCAGTTTACTTCTGTGGCAAAGACTGGAAAAAGCTCATGTTTCGGAATATTTCTGTGGCAAAGACTGGAAAAAGCTCGTGTTTCGTAAATAAGGAGCATATATTTTAGTCTACGAATTATTTAGAATTTTCATTTGTGTAAGAAGAAACTTATTAGGTCAAGAGATTGGTATTACTTGCTACGTTATCTCTAAGTTTTAGACCAAATGCTAAGTATATAATTTGAACAGTTGTAATTTTGAAGACAGAGTTCCTTCTGCCTTTTTGTTTACTGAGCGTGACGACCACAAAGTGAATAGTTATGGAAATCATTTAAAGGAAACATAAGCTTCTGAAGGGAGGACATATCCATATTTTTTTTACTTTACGAACCTTCGATATTATTTACTTATTTATTTATTCTTTTTTTCCTTTAAGCTATTAAAATTAGTCACAAACAAAACTTAACTATAATTGATAAATTGCGAAAAGAAAAGAGGAAATATATAAAGCAAGTCATCGTCATTACATCAGACTTACATTGTTTAACCCTAAATATATTAAAAATGTTGAAGCGGTCAGTAATATTAATTAATGCGAATCATTGTCGAATCTACTGTTTCGGTTTATCCTTCATTTCTTGGTAAAAGTCACGCAAAAATTAAATTAAAAATACTTGTCAAAGTGCCAAAAAACCCAAACAAAAACATACACGACCGATAAAGATGAACTCTACACATCTTACAATTCGCAAGTTTGTTGTTTCTTCTTCTTTTCTTTAGTAACAAACCCATGTAAGTAATGTTATTTCATGTCACAGTCTTCTCCGTGATACTCATCTTAAAACAAGCAAATAAATAAACCAATCGACTAGACTAATTACTATCAATCACAGAGCGACCATACGGTTATGCATGAAACTAATATAACTGAACAGTTCTCTTTTTGCATTCGATATTACATTTGTAACATCCATGAATGTTTAACATACCTTTTTTGTGTTCTCTGGAAAAGAAAGCCGGATTTTATCACGACAAACTGTAACATATGATAATTATACGTGAGATGTCGAAAGTCGTAAAAAGAGGACTGCCGGTCTTAATCAGGATAATCCATTGCGTCGTCCACATTCTTGATTTCTCCCATGCATAGCACGTAAGGTCACTCTCACGGTTTCATGGACATAATATTGCGCTTTGAGCGAGAGAGATTAGTGAACGTAGTAAAAATGTTGATTTGGAAAAAATGTTTCAATCCGGAATACCTTAATTATGCAAGATTATTTCATATTCATACGAGATCATACGAAATGATGCGGTTTTATATTTAAATTTAAATTTAAAGTTAAATTTACTCAATACCTTTGAACAAAAGGCATTTAGCATTTTGTTTGTTGTAATGTTGATAGTACGAAAATGGACCTATACTTTGCGCTGATGTCGCAGCAATAATCCCGTAACCAAGGAAGATATTTTACTCAAGACATTTATTCACTAATATTGCTAAAATCACATAGAAAATCTGATAATCATAGATCTTCCAAAACCTCCAATAAATACAGTACAATAACAAGATATGTATGTATGTATGTATGTATGTATGTATGTATGTATGTATGTATGTATGTATGTATGTATGTATGTATGTATGTATGTATGTATGTATGTATGTATGATGTATGCGTTATGTATATGTGATTAAATTGCTTTTGTATAAGGTTTAAATTTTTTTTTTCATTTTTGTTCGTTGCATTTAATTGCAATGAATTTTTTTTCTCCGATTCGGGATTATATTTTTAGTAGCAAGATATAATTTTAGCACAAACTTTGTTTATTTAAAACGAAATAGTAATACTTGAGTGTTGGCATTTAGTTCGCCTTACCTTGGTAACAAATCAACAGACAGAAAGTTTAATTGATTAATCAGCATCACGGACATACTTTCTCCGCGTCATCAATGTTTGTAAGCAACATATTTTTATGATTGGTTTTTAAGTCAGTCTGTACTGTGGACGTGACATAAATAGCGTATAAAAGACCACATTACCAATCTCGAGAGATTTGAAGTGATGTTTTTGAGTGTAAATACATAGTCTTAATATTGGTTTGGTCAGAGTCATTCAAAATCTTGAAAGAATAAGATGTATTTATTTTAAATTTGTTGCCATAATATTTTATTCTTCGTCTGATTTTGATTTTTGGATTCAATAATTTATTTTTCTGGACACTCAACAAGTTGACATTCTTATAAAAAGAATTATGAAAGATATTCAAGGAAATTAATTCTGGAATTATTCGTGAACAAAGCTTGTGATTCAAGTGAGGAATTATTGCTATTCATATATTGGACTACATCTAACGCCATCGCCCTCCATATTCATACGCCGTCGGGACTCGAACTTGGAGTATTAATAGACTATATAGTGATAGGACTTGTGTTTTTATTCTTAGAATCTTATTTTGATTATATTCATGAACTATAAGTCATATTTACCGATTTTTACGTTGTTGTCTATGGAAATAAATTGTTTTGTTGAAATATACAAAGCTTGTTGGCTTTCACTCTTTTCTTTGTTACCGAGTACGAGCCCTTATCACGTAACAGTATGTATGTATGTATGTATGTATGTATGTATGTATGTATGTATGTATGTATGTATGTATGTATGTATGTATGTATGTATGTATGTATGTATGTATGTATGTATGTATATATGTATGCATGTGTATGTATGCATGTACGTGCGTACGTGTGAGTGCATGCGTACATACGTACACTTACACCCACACCTACACAAAGTGTTCTACACTGATACAGAAATGCTGTTCATGAGAAAAAATCAAAAGCAAAATGCAAAAAGGCACACACCCAACTCGTACCAAATGACTTCAAATTATTCAAACTAAAAGCGATGAATTTATTTCAACCAATCTCATTATACGACTATAATTTAATTTAAATTGTGGATATTGCAGAGCTATTCCTAAAATTTTTTTAAAAAATTGTTGTCTTTAAATTCTAAAGAAAAATTAACTTACGACGTGTTTTTAGACAATTTCAAGTAGAGTATATATTCTTAAGAATGTTTCAGTAAAATCGCGCTGTTGTTGCTTAGAAGTCAAAAGCATGGCATGTGGCAAATGTCGAATGTTAATTTAAAGCAATCAATGTGGGCGATGTTTGTTTTGTAGGAGTACATAAGTTATCGAGGACTATGTAATGTCAATCGGTACGTTAATAGTCTATGTATTTTTCTAAATGATCAAACATCAGAAAGAACAAAGGTTATCAATCAATGAACTTTGACATATTTTTTAGATTAACTCTCTACATCCTATTTTTGGTAAATTTATCAAAGAGGAGTTGTGTCTGTAATTAGGAGGATGTTTCAAATGAGACCTTAGTATGTCAAAATATTTAACTCACCATATGAGACTTAAGTAAATAATAGTCGTTCCCCCAAGGAATTTAAGAGTATACAAAAAGATAGAGAACCAGTTTTGTAAATAGAAAATTGTAGTTTTTCCTGTACCGTTATATTTACATTTGTTCTGCTGGGGAGGGGTATACTGCTGGGGAGGGGTATACTGCTGGGGAGGGGTATACTGCTGGGGAGGGGTATACGCGGATACAGAATATTGTGATAAGAAATTTGATGCTAATGTTTTATGGAATGTATTAAAATAATGGATTGTAAATTAATTATAGCTACAATCTGCACTTGAGCAATACCTTCACCTCATATACTGACAATCAGTATGACAACGAACATGCTGCTGCTATTATTATTATTATTATTATTATTATTATTATTATTATTATTATTATTATTATTATTATTATCATCATCAACATTATATCATCATCATCAACATTATTCTTCTTCTTCTTTTTCTTCTTCTTCTTCTTCTTATTATCATCATCATCATCGTCGTTGTCGTCGTCGTCATCATCATCATCATCATCATCATCATCATCATCATCATCATCATCACTACTTGTATAGGCCGAAAGAAATAAACTTTAAGCATTTCATTGTTCTGGATAGAAGAGATAAGTCCATCTACGAAATAGGTGTGAGAGGGAACATGCTGTAAGTCTCCTTCATCTGGACTCTAGAATGAGTGGGAGTCTAGTAAAGTAGTCTCCTTCCATCGGACTCTGGCGTGGCTAGAAAAATCTACACCGAGCTAACCATCTTGCAAAGGTCTGCAGAACGAAAGTCCGAGGTCATTTTTAATTGGTCGGATTTTCGTGAGGAAAGTTCATAACATATAGTTTTGAAATCTTTTGACATACTGAATTGAAATGTAATATTGCCATTTATTTTTTCTCAAAAGTCATGATCACATTCCACGGTCCAATGTGTGCTATCACAATTGTAAGATCTACACATCTGTACACAAAAAATGGGCATTGTATGGCACTTCAGAAAAATAACCAGCTATTATACCAGTTGGTAAAAATTATTTGGCATGAACTGTAAGCCTAATTGGAATTAGCTGTTTAACTTTATTTATTAATTCTGTATTATTATTATTATTATTATTATTATTATTATTATTATTATTATTATTATTATTATTATTATTACATTTCAATGCAAATGAAATGAAATTTAGAAAATTTAAAAAATTGAGCCTCAGAAACAAATGCATTTCAGATATTTTCCAGACAACAGTAGCATAACGGTTATTAAAATAAATTTTTTTATCCGCGGACATATTGCACAGCATGCGTGTACATGCGAGACACTTATCCCCACATGAACAAAGGTCCAATATGTTTAATATTCAATCTTATTATATTGTTACGCACATGTAATTAAATAACTCGTATGTTAGTTTTAAAATCTTTTTTAATTTTATTTCAATGATAATTTTCACAGGATTCTATATTTTTCCAGTAAATTCTGTTTGTATAGAATGCAAAAGATATTACTTTATGATTTGTAGCCGACCTTTGTTCGCAAACTTCTAAACACTAAGTGGAAATGATTGGCTGTTACCAGGGTCATATTTGGGCCCACGTGTTACCCATTTGTAAACATTTTTTTTTTATTTTTCATTTCTAGAGTGAGAGTTTGATATTGTAGATAGAGTTAATCTAAGCTACGTAACAAAGATTTTTTTTATTGCGATGTTCAAGTTGGAAATCACGTAGTTTGTTACGTGAAATAACGTGATCTAAAATCAGGCTTAAAACAACCATTTGGTATTAAATATTTTTGGTCGCAATAGATACCTTTATGAGCTCTGAGGTATTTTGTTGTTGCCATATTTTGAGTTAATTGTTATTTAAGAATAATTTATATTCTCTGAAAAATAAGTGCTTCTTCATCAAAGCTTTGGACAAAGATATTAAGTGAAAATTATTTGGAATTCTAAAGCCGGAATATTATTCCTGATTCACGAAACTCAATCGAGGATATGTTTATCATCAGTACATACATCATCTGGCGTCATTGCCTTCGATATTGGAACTTCATCGTGATTAGAACCGGATTCAATTAGTACTGTTTAGTGATAGGACTTATATTTTTCAATTCTAGGATTAATTGTTGGATTATTTGCACATGCTGTAAGTCCAATTTTCTATATTTTAAATTATTTTCTAGAAAATAAATTATTTTTTTTAAATATACAAAGCTTATTGACTTCACTCTTTTCTTTTGTTGCAACTGTACGAGTCTACACGTAATAATATATTTAAAACAAGTATATTAATCACACTGTTATGTTACATGAATACTCTCAATTGAAAGAAAACTTCAATGAACATTTTACTTATCATTGACGTTTTTATGAACGACACACGATAATAATCCACGATATTTTACTGCAATGAAACTGCGAATGCATGCGGTAATTCTCTTTCAGTAATGAAAAAAAAGCTAACTTTTTTTTAAAGAGGATGAAATGTCGTGTAGCCAAGGAAATATATGGAAACAATCCTATTTGGAAAAAATAACGCGATTTTAAAGAAAAGTTGAAGATATCATTGTGTCAAAATGAACCAGAAACGTTCTGTTTTTGAGTCTGAATGCTGCTGTCATGTTGGCAGGTAAATTTAAAAGTGCATTGTTAGTCATGATTGTTGCCGGCATTGTAGTTCATTGGTCTTTTATCATGCCTCAGATAAGGATGCAGATTCATTTTCGAGTTGCTTGTGTTTCATTAAATTTCTAGTACACGATGAAACGATACTATTCAGAGTGGACAAAAGTGCAGTGCTTACATGAAAGAGAAGATGCTCTCTCTCTCTAACTCTGCCTGACTGTCTGTCTATCTGTCTCTCTCAGCAACTTGCGATCACAAGTCATCCATTTTCAACATTATCATAAATAACATTTTTTCTCTTCTTGCAATTTAAGTCTTTGCATGCATTCGAATATTCTTTTTTTTAAGTAGGATGAGATATATTCTTCTACGGATAATATCTAGATGTACAGATTATCTAGCACTTGTGTCAGCTAAAAGGTGAAGTTATTGTCGGTTTCTGGTATCTTTAAGATTTATGACGTGATCGTCGTTCGAGGTTTCCTTGGCCATTTGTATTTAGCAGTAGTCTGAAATAGTGTACCGAACGCGAGCATATATTTACCATACAAGGAAGAGGGAAACTTTTTTACTTAACTGAATATTAACTGGATATTAACTGGTAGAAACAAGGTTAAACTAATGAGACTGTTCATAAAGTATATAATAAGAGGACTTGAAGTTGACCTTACGATAACTATGAAATGATGATGTAAATGGTATGCGGGGTGTATATCTCAAGTACGATATATGAAGTGAGTGAAGTGACTATGCCAAGTATGATGTGTGTATGAGTTGTCAGAAAGTGAAGTGCAAGGTTATGATCTGGTAAAGTGGTACCCTACCTGCTATAGCACTGACTTCGATGACACATTTACACTATCCTTAGGATCTCTGAAGTCTGATGCAGCTAAAAGTAGAAGCGCTTTTTTAATTGTGATGAAGGTATGCAGGTGGAGTATTATAACGAGGCCTGAGGACATATACCACATGTCCCAGCCCAGAACCACTTTTATTTTTACCATGACTTTTCTTCACTGTTTCTGGTTTTAAATATACGCTTGCATCCGCATTGAAGCTTTACTGGTAAAGTACGCATGTGAACTTCGCGTTTCAATCCCACGTCAGGGGTTGATGGTCTAGAGAACCGTGAAAGGTAAGAGTGTTTTTTTCCTTATGATCCTATACACTGAGACAGATAGGTTAACAATAATCCCTATAGTTGTCTTACCCCAACTCCAGTTTTCTTTGATTTCATCTACAAATCTTCTGTCAACAATTTCCCTATTTCTGACCATCGTTGTTCCATAAACTGTTCCATCATTTTAATTTTTCGGTAAAGTTCCCATCTACTGCTGAAAGCATTAGGAACCTATATAATGGTTCTAAATGAGGTTCATCCATTGCTGAAATTGTTTCAACGAGCGATTATAGCTTTTGCTTCCTGAACGAACACCTTCAGTCAAGTCTCTATTGACCTAATACCATCAATTATAGGCTTTAAATATATTTTTATCGATGTCATGTTTCTTACTGACTAAATACAATCAATTCTAGGCTGTAGATTCTTATAACTGATATCATATGTTTTGACAGCTGGACAGTGTATGACATTATATGATTCAATGTAGTTCTTGGGCTTCTGCAGGAATGGAACCATGCAGATTTGGTTTTGCTCAATAACTTGTGGCGAAGGGTGAGTTTGTTTGTTGTTTTTTGGCATTTTATTTACTTTTTAGCATTTTAAAAGGAAATTACTCTTTTGGGGAAGTGGAGTTTTTCCGCGTACGTTCTGTCTGACGACTTTATCTGTGTGCGACGTAGTTTGTGGTTTTCCATTTTGACCAGCACCATCACGAATTCCGTCACGTTAACCGTTCTATCGTCCATAACCACCGAGCACATCTTGGCAATTTTGTTCAGACTACATTGGGTGGCCGCGAGAATTTCTGAGTAGCACGTATTCACAAATAGCATGTATTCACAAACTTCGTAAAGAATTATTTTCCGGCGCCACCGGTCACACCAGTTACTCTCGATATAGTTGACGCAGTCGCAATTCCCATAAAACCAAGGCCAGAGGCTGTTCCTGTGGCGAGTCCACAAGCAGTATCAACGACAACACACAGCGTTTGTATTTTGCAAGTAAAATGTGTTTCTTGTTTCTTGACGATTTCATCTCACATCTGTTTTTTCAGCTTCAGTTAATTTCTCGCGTCGGAAGCTTTGAGGGTGCATCACAGTTTTTCTGTGAATAGATCACATAGTGTAACTGAGCAACGGACTGTGCTTTTATATAAGGGACAGTTTACAGTTTATTTTGCATAATCGTCTCTGTGCTAGGCGAGTCCTACTATTATAGTGGCAATATCAACTTTGTCTAAACCGGCATCGATTTATATTCCATCGATGAAATAACTTGAGTTGTTGAACAACACCATGATGGCTTTGTAGACAAATCCGAATTTGTCGTCGCCAATTATAATATTTCCTCAGAATTATAAAAATAATTCTCACAGCAGAAGATATCTAGATGTGTCTTGGACCTGAAGTTCTGTTGACCGTTCACGTCTTGTATCCTGATTTCGTACACGAAATATTGGTAATCTTTGACCGTTTCGCGTCTAGTATCATGGCCTTGTACGCATAATATTAGTAATCTTGAACGTTTTTCTCTCAAAGCTCAGGCGGAATCGGATATCGCAATTCTTGATGTAGTGGAAAGGTTGTCTCTGTAATTTCAGTAGATTAGTCGTCGAAATGGTCCTGAAAATGTACGGCACAATTTTGTAACTTGCACAGTTGGGTCCTGCACGCAGAATCGCAGCGATGACTGTTCGACGTCAACCTCATATTGTGCAGATTCATTTGAGACGGCAGAGCAGAGTGTCGGTCAATATATGCGAACGCAGATTTTGGAATTTTGCTTTCTCATCAATGTGTTATTCCGTCAAATCTCAACATTGTAACATTAAATCTTGTGATCTTCCTTGAAAAGTCGAATAATGTTCCATTTGGAGAGTCACCGTCTGACAAAAAAAGCAAGCAAGCTACTTTCGTTGAAGCACATAAGGCTCCAGATCGATTATTAGGCTAACGGTGTTAAACGAACAAACATGCTAGTGCGATCTCAAGTGTGTGAAACTATTTCGCAATGATTTCGTGTCGGAAAAACCACGTAGAATTCTGGGTTCATAGACGAGAATGTAACCATCGAGGTGACATTCTGGGTTGTAATTGCAACGAATAGCTCCATCACAGCATTAATTTCACATAAAACACGAAGCGTATCCGCAGAACTCATCATCAATGTTATATACATCATTGATTTCTTCATTGTGTTCGTATATTAACGCGGAGAGCATCTCAGGGACCATGATGTGGTTAGCAAGCATCCGCTGACAGAGTAGCGTAACCACATTTATGACTTCTGGCGCGTTGTTTTGGGCGCGAACCGACCCCAGTAGTGTTTCCAATCTGACTACGATTTCATGGACCCGATATTGGTCTGTGGTCGCGCAATTAATAATGGGCAAACGTTGCAAAGTCCTGATAACCTCATGAGATGATTGTTCCGGATGTGGTCTCTCAACAACGACTTTTTCCAGGTGCAAAATCCTCTTGAAATTGCTGTCTGCCGCTTTGACTTTATTTATTGTTTAACGTCACCACCCAAGTCCTTCCATTCTTCACCTATTGCCGCATTCTTTTTAAAACTTTGTTACCTTTTCCGAATGTTTCTTATATGATTCTGATTGTATTTTGTCCAGTCGTCCTTGGAGAAGGGAACTGCAAATATTTTATTACATGGATTTTTGTATATTGTGCTTGATTTTTGTCAATAATTGGGAATATAATACCAGTGTGTACGTGATTTTTATTTTGTTTATAGTTATAAATAGATTGTTTGCTTGAACTTAAATCAAATACCTAATCTTGATTATGAGCTTAGAAAGCACTGGAAGCGAACGTGTTTGGTGAAATTTTCCATCAAGAAAATGCTATTGTGATATAGGTCACATAGGAATACATATAAAGAAGATTTTGTTAACCAAGTTTTCATTTTATCCTAATATCAGTCATTGTGAATTCATCATCAGAGCTTTTTAACCGTGTTCAGATATGATTGAAGAAAAATCATTTATTTAATTCGATGGAATTATTTTTCTATACTTTTCATGAATTTAAGCCTCTATTACAACTTGGGTGGAAAATTGTATCGGCACAAATGTATCGTGGCGTGAACCAAAAATCACAACACACTTAAATCTGGTGAAGTTCGTCATTTTCCTTGGAGCAAGCAAGCAATCAGTAAAGTTTGAAGTCACGTGTTGTTTGAAAAAATAGGCTATGGTTCTCTAAGCTCATATATGCGTAATTTGGAAATCGACTACGCTTCTGACGCTTAACTTCGTCAGATGTATAATAAATCCTCAATTACGGTTATCGTATCGCATTTTCACGTGAAGCAGGTATAATTTAGCATTACAAAAAGGCAAAGTCATTCAAAAACGCACGTGCCGGAGCCATGTCCCGAGAGAAAGTGACTGTTTATTTTGAAGAATAGAAGAAAATCATGGACGCCTATAAAAATGAAGGACAAACCAAACTATATTTCCAAAGAAAGACGAGTAGAGAATATTGGACAATCATTCCTCATTATGTTGTCGATAAAAGTGCAAATCAGACTCAATTAACAGTGGAATGTCATATAACGTGGCTGTTTTGTCGGCTGAAAATGCTTTAGGTACATCTGTTCTGGTTTATTTTGTATTTCCTGGTAAGCAAGTGTGAGGTGAACTTTTTAATGTGATCAACTGATGTTTCTGGTATTGTCATTTACACTAAATGGCCCCATGATCATGAAATCAAACCTTATCTCTAGGATCGTTACATCATTTGCATTTAATGTGGAGTTCCTTATCCAACCACTGCTTCTCTTGTATGACGGATACAGATCACGCACATGTTTGGTCATTATCGGCCTAAACAACATAACATTCCTTTGCATTACCGCCACGCATGTCCTACAACCACTAGACAGCGGATGTTTGAAATTATTTCAAAAGATATACAAAAACGAAACGAAAACATAAGAAATTGTAGATCGCCATATATTCTTGAGCAAGCAAAATGTGAAATAACAGGCGGAGCTTTCTGTCCGGTACAAATCTTCGATTATCTTTTAAAGAAAATGGGGGGAATCATTCATTCAATCCATCAGATATAAGCCGTTCGTTATTTACAGTAGCTATATTATTTTACTGTGACAAAAACGATCCTAATTCCAAAAAGGTTATCGAAGCCAACGGTGCCAGCTCTCTACAAAATACATAATGCTGTCTTCCCGATGATGACAAAGTAGTAAGTTCTAAATGGCTGCTTATTCTTCAGCAAGAATGGATGTGTGTTGTTGGACAAATATATAAAAAAAGATCAATAAGAAACGTATAACCCTAACGTCTGAAGATGGAGAAAGCCTATAGCTAACGGCAGCATTGTACAGGACACCATATTAATAACACATCTTGATAGGACATCCTAACAGGTCATCTTCAAAAGCAATTGCCAAAAAAGGGAAGAAAAATGTTGGGAATGGACGAGTGCAAAGACTTAGGAATCTTTTCTTAAAGAGGATTAAAAAAAGACCGAGAACAAAGCAAAAAAGTGTACGCACCATTTTAAGATCCAGTTAACTTGTGTTAATACGGCTGGTTCGTCGGACAAGCATGCAATGTCTGTTGAGGATTCGGAAGAAAAGGAAGAAAAGGAAAGCTTTGACAAAATTTGTACAGGACGGCGAACCTTGCTGCATGTAAAAAGAAGAACAGCTCGATGCATGAAACAGAATGATTACATAGAGTTCTTCCGGTGGGCTCATTGTTCATTTTAAGTATTGCACTGGAGTAAAAGCGCTGATGCGGAATGAGATTCAAAATTGTAGCTATCATCCAGAACTGCCAAGGGAAACCATGACAGAGTGTAGATACGTTTAATCAAATTGTCAGCCATTATTTAGAGGTGTGTGCGTAATTTGTAAGTTAGTTAACAGTTTTAATTTTCCAATTCAACCATCTTAAAAAGTAAAAAAATAAAATGAAATGTACAGGAAACTACACAGAAAAAAATATTAAAAAATATTTTGGTTCATATTAAAATGTCTAATTATAATATTCGCTATTTTTGACATTTTGTGCCACTATATATTTCTTGTGTTAACTATACGACGAACGCGTGAAATGCTGTGATCAGTCTCTACGAAAAAGATCACCTTATTACCAAGGTAAATTAAACGTAATATTAATAAAGTGTCACAGAGCCAATATCTGTGACCAAAAATAGTTTGAAGTTCTGACTTTTAGTGCAGGTATTAGGGTTAATCAAACTGTGAATAGAGTTTATCTGTTCAAATTGTGCGGTCGGTAGAGTTATAGCATTTTTACAGAGTAAACTAGTGCTGGAGATATCCCATGTTTCCATTTCATATCTTGCTATTAAAGCTCTAACTATGTACTAGTGAATCAGTTTTCATTTAAAAATTATTTTGTCTGGATTTTTAATCAATGAACAGTTACTTGATGGATACTGTTTTCTCATTTAAAGCTATTGAGAAAGAACACAGCCCTGATGCAGCATTTACTTTCTTCTTGTTAGCTGATAAAAAGGACATCATAAAAGTTTACTGTACCGTGCAAGGCTTTCAAAAGAAACAGAAAGCCAGTCTTCACGGGCGTCTGGCCAAAGCGTTATGGTCAATTTGGTGAACTTTAAACCAATGCCTAGAGGTTGCAGACATTCATGCCAAAACACGGTGATCATTTCGTTCAGTGAGCGACCTACACTGTAATTGTGAAATTATGCCCAAGAAGGTCCAGGATACATCTGTCTACCAATATTGGTTTAATCCAGATTATTTGTTTATCTCAACGAATGTGTCTGAATTAACGGGATTCAAACTACATCAAATCCGTTCAGTTTAGTGAGAAAATACCGAAGAGTTCAGAAAGACAAAAGGACTTTTGCAAAGATACTAAATATTTTTACCAATTACCTGTGAATTTTGTATAATGTAAATATAATAAATGTTTATTTTCATTTTTTAGTAGTTTCGACAATTCAAATTTAAACGATTTAATTTAAATTTATTAACATTTGATAAATCAGACAGACCTTATTCATATCTCACTAGAAACGTCTGAAATGTTGTGTTTACAAACAATATACTCAACACGAATATTTTTCTTCTTTAGCTCCTTTTGTTTTAAAACAAATTAAACACGTCCATTGTATAAATAATATCAATATATTGTACTAATTCAAGTTGTATTGATCTGACCATGCAATTTAATTTGAATCTGTTATATTTGAAAAGGATAAAGAAAGTGTCATATGTACTGTTACAAATATTCAGATTATTTAAAATGATTTTCATCATCCAAATCAGAAGTTAATTGGTTCTGATGAGTTAACACATTTTTTAATGTTAAATACTCCTACCTTTTATACTATTCGACTTACTTTGATTACACGTTTTCAATTGTGTTCATGTTACGAGATCCTTGTTATTTACATGATGTTTATTTCAAAGACTTCGGTGACATTAACTTACAAAATGTTCATATATTTATAAAATGATCATATATTACCAAAGTCTTGGTTTTTTATGTTTGATATTTTACAATGTAAAGCATCCAGTAAAATTTTCACACAAAAAACATTACATGCAGAAACTATATTAACTTTATCTTAGTCCACTCGACTTTAATTCAATGATCATCATCGACAACTTCTGTATTAGTTCATGATTTTAAAATATATTCCAAGAATCTTCACGATGTCCTTTGTCCTTTATAACTTGTGATTGGAATATTACAGTAAAAATGGATTTCAATGGTTTGAAACACTGGCCTCAGCAAGAAAAAACTGAAATTTATATCCCGTATAACTCCCAACTCACAAATAATACACCAGAGGAAGTTTGTTTCAGCAATACAAAGGGATATAATTGGAACGTTGTAGACATTACGGGACGAAACAGACGGGCATCGAATGTATGCTCTTCTACTCTTGATTGTACCTTCACGGCAGGTGTGTCAGATCGCCAGTAAGCAAAACGTCTTGACTCTCTAGTCTCTCAGCATTCATAACTAACATTAAAATAATAATTGAAAAATAATTGAAATAACTGAAAATCGTTAATGATGTAAAACATATTCCCCACGTATCGATATTATGTATAACTCGAATACATAGATTCGGAAGAAATTTCACCCAGTTTCCTTCCTACACCTTTTAAACAACGGCAGGAAAAGTAAAACAGGAGGTGATGCTTTATAGAAGTAAGTGTTAATTGAAAATTAACAACAGTCACAATAATTCTAAACAATGTAATAAAGCATCGCATACAGTCTGAAGACATGACCTGTGAACTCAATATATATATATTTTTTCTTATTTCGATGAATCGTTTTAGCACACACGCGCTACAGCATCTATCACGTACCATCTAAATTAACCAAACATAAACAACAGGTTAAAAAAGCTATAATCGCTTCTCTGCACAATAAAATTTATTCGGGTACTGTTCTTTCACTGCTAGAGAGTTCATAATCTCCCTGTGTTTTCAGGGATACTGAATAGGCCCTATTCGACTTCCTGCATGTTGCAGTAGGCGACTAATATCGGTTCTCCGTGGTTGGATTACCTTGGTACTTACATCGTTAACCGGCACTCTCAGCAAAGTAAGAGAAAACTTTGAGAAGATATGTGAATTTGCGGTTGTACTGTGGGATGCATCATCTAACGTTGATCCAAAGCTGAGAAGATCTGTTCATTTATTTCTAAAAAGGGATGAAAGGGATGTCATACAGAAAACATTTTGGTCATGTATTTTCGCAATTTGACATTTCTACTTTATCGTTGTTTCGTGTGTTTTTCTTTAGTTTTTCAGCGGTTTTGCTTTTTCTCTTTAATTTGCTGATGTGTATGTACTTTTAGTTAAAGGTTTTTGTTTTGCTTGCGTGTTTAGCAAAGTGTTTGACTTTGCCATTTTTCTTTGTAACCAGTGGCTGCAAGTCATTATATAGACATGATTATGCTGCTGTGCCGGTACATTCATATATGCATACGTACAATATTTAAACAATACAATGAAGCCACCTCTGGGAATTGAGAAAAAGATCCCTTGCAGAAGATAATTTGGTGCGATGGATTTTAAAAATATGGCTTCATCAGAGAGGTTCTTCAATACCGGATTTGACGTTTACAGCAGGCATAATTGTTGGTAAGCACTTCTTTCGCTTAAATCCACATTTCACAGCATGCGTTTACGAGAAAGAAAGGATGCAAACCAGAGTTAATATTAAAGAATCATCCAAACGCCCCTCCCTTCTTGAAAACTTGATGGTGACATCAAAGGAAAATTATCATCCATTTGGCCCACCTCCAGAAAAATAGGCTATCAACACTTCCAGAACTTGTAAAGAACTTCAAAAACATAAGACCTGGATGATTTCAAGTGTCTGCCACTAATATTACAACTATGCTGGTAAAGTTATAAATCACAGTTTACAACCTTGTTAATTCTCTTCTACAAGACCCGATGATTGGCATTTCAGGAAACATACAGAGCCATTCGAAAACCGTTCCCGAAGGGCATTTCGAAAGATAATACGAATACGAGACCTTGTTGCTCGAAAGAAGTCTTTAGTTTCCACAAATGACATTGTAAAGTTATAAATCACACTTTCAGGCGTGTTATATACCAACGGTTCTATGCGACAAGTAAGATAAAAAAAATCGGTTTTTCATAGAAATACCAGTATGTGCAGACTGCACATATAAAGAATCTTCACTGATAGACTTTTCAAAAAACGTACACTGTATTGTCTTACTTGCGATCGCGTCAAAATAGGTCGTCATTTTTCAAAAAATAAACTCAACGTATCTCAGTTCAAACTCAGAGACGTTTTGCTAGCCTTTTAAGGAAAAACTGTCCGTGTGCAACTAAAAATACGCGTCCTTTAAACTGTCCGGGTGCAACTAAGAATATGCGTCCTTTCAACTGTCCTTGTGCAATTGTGAATACGAGTCCTTTTAACTTCTGAACCAGATCAAAGTATAGTCAGCGAGAGACTCTGGCCACGACAGTATGGAGAGTTCGTTTAATTCATCATCATCGTCTTCGATATCATCATCTCCTCCTGACAACGATGGCGATCATGATGGTAATGATATTGATGATGACTTTAGCTACATTACAGTAATTATTCGTACAATATAAAGCTTTCCACACTCTACAAAACAGTTGGATATATCATTGAATTAGAATTATGTTCCTTGACATGGGTATTGGCGTGAAAAACAAATATAGATGCTATTGTTTTAAACAGATGGTAGCAGCCGTCGCTTTTGTCGAATTTGAAATTGAGATCAAAGGGTTAACCCCACTTTCAACCTGTTGAGTATAATGCTTGTCAGAAAAAGAGCTGTTCGCAACAAGGACACACTAAAGTATCTATGCTAGAAATAACAAAAGTCTGAATGTCGATCTACTGACGTCGTGCTAAGCGACTGACATGAAACATTCTGTACTCACATGGAGAATTTTCGTCTGCTTTAATGAACAGGGACATTACTCTGGTCGTCCCGGCCAAAGATGGCTACTCTCGTTGAAGTTGCTTGTTTTTTAAAAGTGACTATAACCTAGAACTGAGGATAGATGATATTTTTATATGGTGCTCAAGTGTCAAACGCTGCGCTCAAACAGAATAATAAATCTAACAATTAATAACTTCGAGATAGGTCTTTGAAAAAATGAAGTTTGCTATGAATGTCATGCGTGCTGACAACCAACATTCATCGGTAGACAAATATCGGCATTTCATTTGAGTTTGTTTTGAAGTTTTTTTTTAAAAAAATATAAATTTTTACCACGGAACGTATCAAAATTTTCATCGTGTCCGACAGAAACAACATTTTAATGTACATTAACTTTAAAAAAAAGAAATAGGGCATACAGCCAGTGCTGGATTTATGACAAATGAGGCCATGTTCTGGTTAAGAAGATGGTTCCCTGGCCAACAGAGGTCCTGTGTTTAAGCACACCTAAGCATAATGGTAAATCCGGTACTGCATAGAACCGCATCGCAGGTGATAAGAATTGAGGATCATAACACCATCACAGGGGATAACAGTTAAGGCATACATTACCATCACAGAAAATAAAGATTGGGGCATACATCTCCATTACAGAGAATCAGAGTTGGGGTATCGTAAGGGATAAGAATTGGGGTTATACACTATCACGGGGGATAAAGCTGGGCATATGTCACCATCACAGGGGTTAATAGTTTGGGCATACAACACAATCACAGAATAAAATAATTACGGATTATACCACCATCACAGGGGATAAGAGTTGGGACATATACCATGATCTCAGGGTATAAGAGTTAGAAAATATATCACCATCACAGGGAAAGAGTTGGGACATATATCACCAGCACAGGGGATACGAGTTGGGACATATATCACCATCATAGGGGATAAAAGTTGGAACATATATCACCATCACAGGGATAAGAGTTGGGACATATATCACGATCACAGGGGATAAGAGTTGGGACATATATCACCATTTCAGGGGATAGAGTTGGAACATATATCATCATTACGGGGATAAGAGTTGGGACATATATCACGATCACAGGGGATAAGAGTTGGGACATATATCACCATCACAGGGGATAGGAGTTGGGACATATATCACCATCACAGGGGATAGAGTTGGAACATATATCATCATTACAGGGGATAAGAGTTGGGACATATCACCATAGCAGGGATAAGAATTGGGGGTTAAAGCACCATCACAGTGGATAAGAGCTGGGGCATACAACAACATCGCAGGGGATAAGAATTGGGTATTATTACACCATCACAAGGGATAAGTGTGGGAAATATATCACCATAACAGTTTTAATAGAGTTTTGGCATACAGCAACATTGCAGAGGATAGGAATTTGGGGATCATAACACCATCTCAGAGGATAAGAATTAAAGCATACAGCAATGTCACTGTGGATATATGTTTGCGCAAATATCATCATCACTGGCGATAGGAGTGAGGGATTAAAGCACAAACACATAATATAAGAAATAGGGCATACAACACTATCGCAGGGGAATGAGAGGAGTTATAGCATTATCACAGGGGACTGAGAGTTTGGGGGTTATAGCACCATCACAGGGGATAGGAGTTGGAGAAGATAACACAATCGTAAGAGATACAAGTCTGGGAACATAGCACTATCACAGAGGATACAACAATAACATTAATATATTTAAATAAAAAAAAACTAACCTTAACATTGTTATTCCGCATATATGTAAGAAAAGTAAGTTAATTCTTAATTATATGATATAAAATGGAATTCCAATTGTATGACTATTTCAGATAACACTGTATTTCACTTTTTGTTATGTGTTACGAAGGTGAACGTTCTGGTGATAAACAGAACGCATAAATTAGATATTTACAATTATATTGTGCTTTATTCGAAAGAGCTCACTATAGGAATAATTCATAAAGTAACCTGTAACACTGATTGTTCGTGGGGTAGACAAATGATCGTGATCTGTAGGTAATAAATTCTAATAATTGTGGAAATAATTTCTAAAATAATCTATATCCAACAGATTTGCAATAAAATAACGTCTTTGTCATCTGAAACATTCGTTAAAATATTTTCACTTGTTAATTTTTTAAATAGTGCATTATGGCCATGACAGCATGCGCAAGACCGGGTCTGGATTTCACCGAACAATACTTCCTATCTAACAGATCAATGAAATTAGAACCAGAGTAACTAAATGTACAGTGATAACAACCACAACAAAATAATCATCATTGTTTCAGCTTTCTCATTCAAGTAAAAAAAGTATTGTTCTTTAATGCTTTTTATTTTATGTATTAAAAGATGTAATTTTTGTGTCATATGTTATGAGATGTTTAATGGAAATACAGGTACAGGTAATCAGTACGTTTTTTTTTTTTTAAATGAGAACTAATTTATTAATATGCTAGTCGATATTGAACATTTTAAATGAAAATATGTACTTCTTGGATGCAAATCTCTCTCTCTCTCTCTCTCTCTCTCTCTCTCTCTCTCTCTCTCTCTCTCTCTCTCTCTCTCTCTCTCTCTCTCTCTCTCTGTACATGCCTCGATCTTTACGCATATTCTCTGTTAAAATGTATTTATAAATCTGTAATTCTGTAAATCGCAAGACTGACGGTCATGATGATGTCAAGGTCAAAACAGATCGTATCCATCAAAGTTTAACTATTTGATAAATAGGGAAGTTCATTACGTAAATTTAATTATGAAAAATGATAGAACTGAAGCAGCAGAATGGTTGACATGAGTAATAGATTTACATTATTTACAGACTGCGATGATTATTATTTTAATTAATGGCTTTAGTTAATATCCAGCCGTCTAAAAGGAAGGGTTTGTGCCAAGAATTAACTTTATTACTCGGTTTAATGACGACTTGAAAGCTGAAAGTATAAGGAGTCGAATTGCCTATGTGTTCTTCTTAATGTATGTGTACAGTTCTTGGCAGGGTACTAGGAAACAAACTGAGAAAACCACCTTGCACACATCACCGAGAAGCAGACTAGTGGTTCTTATTGATGGTGGAGGTAAAATCAGTCGCACTCAGTGTTTAGGCCATTGATAATAAGAATGATGGGGCTGTGACGACATGAAGAGGAAGTTTACATTTCGCCGCTTACGTCTGGCAGATTTGGAATGCACCCAGAATTTCTCAGCATAGTAATCAAGTGTGATTTAATCAACAGGTTCACTCACTACTTGCAATAACACAAAGAGATATAGAACTGGTTGTTTGCTTTGTTTTAACATGATAGACGTCATTTGTAAAGTCAAACAGCAAAGATAATAGTTTTGACAAGTATTCATAGTACGGTGACCCTATTTTACCTGAACCGGCTCTATGCCATTTCGAAGCTAGTGATATATGAAGTAATAACTGCGGGTTTGAAGGTTGAAAGAATGTCTGTACTTTTTATTTCAGTTTGTCAGAATGGCAGCAGTCGGTGGATGTGTGTGTGTGTGTGTGTGTGTGTGTGTGTGTGTGTGATTTGGATTTAACAATTTTTCGGTCATATTGCTACCATGTCTGCAGTGTGGCAGTATATAGTGATGTATTGCAGCTCATGTCATCCTGCTGCAGACATGTTGCATCATGTTCCACCAGGCCAACCAGTCATAACAACTAAATCTTCATGCTGAGCGCCAAGCGAGCAAGCTACTAGTACCATTTATGCCTTTGACATGGGCCAGGGTTCGAGCCCGTGACCTCCCGTATCTGAGGAAGAAACTCTAAAGTTTTAGGCTACCGGAGCGGACTCGAACTTTGACATATGCTTCATAGTAAAAAAAAAATCAGGACAGATAAGTCACAGTTACTCAAGCGTTCATTTTCTTATTTTAATGAGACACTTCTATATTTAATATTTAACAAGGTAAAACCTACAAGGTAAAAGCTACTATATATACACCACGTTTTGAAATGCAGAATCGAGCTGGAAGCATATTTCTTTAAGGAGATATTGAAAAGCTGTCAATTGTCAAGCGGTGTTTTCTCACTGGGTTTAAGTTGTTCACTTCTAATGCATCGATTATGATTATATGTGCAATTTGCCGAATTGAAGAATAGACAAAACAAATCAAACAATAACAAACCATTATATCAATGTATGGGTATAGACTGCCACCCAGCTGGTGAAGCTGCAAAGCAGCAAGCTTTTCTCCGAAAAACTAATATTTGTTAATCACGTCGAGAGTTTGCTCAAGACCTCCGGGACAATGTAAACAAGTGGCAGAGCGTACGCTTTTATTGACAGCGAAAGATAACCAGGCTTTCTTTAGTGATTGCTGATGTGAACTTGGTTAACCAATGGTCACGTTACATTGAAAATAATATATTTGATTTTATATTTACAAAATGTGTAAGTTTCCAATCAAGAGTTCCAATCGATGCGGACATATATTGTCCGTTTGAATACTGATTTGTAAAAGCCATCTACCTGTCAAGAGGAAAATTATTTGTTTAAAACCCGATATATCGTTACCATGAGGAAAAAAAAATCAGAGGTAATTAAATTAGTACATGTGAAACTTATTTAAAGAGATGATAATTTTAAATCATTAAGATGTTCTACCCATGAATAATGCTGCATGCATATGTGTGCAATAGCAAGGTACGATGAATGGGAAGAACCTTCATTTGATGCTTGCTATGGTTAATATCGGATCAAAAGACAAAATTGACAATACTAATTCACTTGATGCCATGGTTTCCCAGTCACTTAAAATTTGCACTGCTCGAGTCAGAAAACTCTGAAGAAACATAGTCTCTTGAAAGAATATATATATATATATATATATATATATATATATATATATATATATATATATATATATATATATATATATATATATATATATATATATATATATATATATATATACTTATTTGCCCTTTGAACTTAGTTAAGATTAAAACTGACTGCAGGCAAGTGTGTATTGACCGAGTGAATGAATTCGAATTCTCACATCCCTGCCAAGTATGTCCGCTACAAAATGCATTTATGTGCTTTTAATGGTTATTCAGAATCACCTTTGCGCACTTATAAGTTGCTTGTTTGCTTGTTTGAAATTCTACTTTTATTTACATGGATTAAATTAATACAAGACAAGACTTACGGTTACGATTTAAACAAGAAATATGGTTTTAAGGAAAAAAGTATACCACTACAAACACTGAACGCTCAGCCATTCACGTACAAGCGCTTGGAAATAAGCGTGGTGTATAAGAAAGGGAAACGACGATTTAACAAGGGGTAATTAAAATAGATAATATATTCATACTTGATCTAAATCATTATTCTGATTTAATTATCATTACTACCGGCCATAAAATTCGCTAATATCTTGCCACGAGAGAGAGAGAGAGAGAGAGAGAGAGAGAGAGAGAGAGAGAGAGAGAGAGAGAGAGAGAGAGAGAGAGAGAGAGAGCGCCTTTGTGCATTTTCATATTGCAATAATAATAATAATAATAATAATAATAATAATAATAATAATAATAATAATAATAATAATAGGTTTAAGAAACAACAACAACGGACTAAATACATTACAGCAATTACAATATTGTAACCAAGAAATTTTCCGTATATTGTTGACAGGCTATTGAAACTTTCTATCATTGATTATATAAAAATGTAGATAAATCCAAAGGAAATTGTTATTTCGTAAAATTTAGTTTCAAGGTTCATCTAGTCCAAATTCTGTTCCCATTCACTCCAGATTTCTGCGTATTTTATCCATTATGCATGATAGGGGAGAGGGTAACAGTAAGCAGAAAGGATTGCGATGAAATTTTGTACAATATTAAATTAATCCAGAAAAGGGGGATTATTAATACTTTTCATAGCTATTTTCAAACGCCACTAATGATTAATGAGTGGAAATTCACTGATTTATAAGCATGAACAGCAGACAGTTTCAAGAATGTTTATTATAAAATTAAATGATCGTGGTTGGGTATTGATGTGTAAATTTTACCTAACACAAAGTAAATGAAGTCCAAAGGAATTTATGTAAATTTTGTGAGTGATTAGATAAAGTTGAAATATCGATAAATACCCAACCATGATCATTAAATCCTTATAATGCAAATTTACTTCCTTTCTAACATCAGATCAGCAGATTTAATCAATAAAACATTCAATTTTATGTAGATCGAAATGTTGTCATTAGCCTCTTAACTGCGATAGAATACATAGCCCAATCTCTGACAGCCAAGATTCGTTGATTCTTTATTCAGTGATACTGAGCAAAATGTCTTAGTTGGTCATGCAAACGATATATTGTTATGATCATTATTTTAATATATAAAAAATGGTTGTTGCGGTTAAACCAGGAATATTCCTTTTTTCGAAAATTACACATGCGTATAGTGACGTCGTTGTTACTTTCTACGCATTTCGGTCTTTCAAAAGCAAAATCGTGTCCATTTTTAGTGAGTTCCCATGGTTGACACGAACTTGATCTGTAATAACCACTGCTGCAACATGTTGTCGATGTAAAATGCAATAATTTCCGAAGGTTCGCTTATAAAGCCTGCCATGTGGCTTCATCGGGCGAAAGGGGTGAGTGTTGGGGTGCAAGAAGCTCTGTGCAATTACATTGTTTAAACCTCTAATGGTCGATATTAATCTGTGGCTTGTCATTTTTGATCAGAAATCACCTTAGTGGGTGGGTTGGAGCTTGTTGTAGTTATTATGAGGGTGTAAAATGTTGATATAGATAAAACGTCACATTAAATGATCTACACTCAGGGAACCAAAAGAAGTCAGCAGGATTTATCGATGTGTAAGAAGTTCAAGATCAGTACCATGTGACAATTTGCATCAAATCAAAACGTAGAAAACGCAGTCAATTCATATAAATTGGAATTATATCTGAGTATTATTATTGCGCAATGGGTGGATCACAATTTGATGTACCAATAGAATTGATATATCAAATTGCTTTATACCAATACTTTAAAAGCCTTGGTATATATATATATATATATATATATATATATATATATATATATATATATATATATATATATATATATATATATATATATATATATATATATGAATGTTATAGTTCCTGTACCTATTTTCCTTAACACTGTGCGAGTGAAACTCAACCGTTTGTGCTTGAAAAAGCGACACGTGCCTTAAATAATACATACTACAAAATCCTAACTCCACTTGCATATTGCGTTGCAATCCATTAAAACTTTCGAATAATGGAAAACACTGTATACACCAGTCACACCAGCTTAAAAAATCGTTATTACCTATATATGAGACGTATAAATTACAAAATCCATTCGGTAATAAACTTCAGCAACTAAAACCACCACTGACTGCCGCACTACAAATGCCACGAGAATATCAATGAGGATGGTAGATGGCACTGATGATAAAGTCTACTGTTATTATTAACAATGATAAAGAAGATCACTGTATCCAATATACAAGACGAGTCCAACTGCAAAGTGCGCACACTAAAATCTGCTATCTGGGTCTGTGCAATTTGTTAGGAGCAATCAGTAGAAGAAACAACATATACACTGATATGCAGGCACATTATACGACGGAAGATCAGTATCGTTGTTGTTTTCAGTTTGACTGGGCTTATAAGCATATGCATACGGTATTGTTTCCTTAATATATTCACCATGACATTGCTCTTGGTCTTTGAAGAGAGATGAAAGGAGTACCAAATGGTCCTAATAAAATATTTTTTGGATGAATTCGGATATGATTCAAATATTCTTCATATTAATAAAGCTCTCAATTCCATTCTATTCATTAAATACTTCGATATTCATTGCACACGCACTAAGCACAGCCACATAAAACACTGAACTCTTTCACCGCCATTAATCAGGAGCCTTAAGTAAATATTATGAAGATTCCGACTCAGAATCAAAATTAATGAAGATGTTATTTTCTCTATTTATCTGTACGACCATATACCTTCATTTCGTGCTGAAGGCGGATCATACGCAAAGAAAAGGTGCAGAAATTCGATTGCCTGTTTAGCTAAATGTTACATATGTTGTGAGAATTGTGAACGTTCAACACTATGACATTCTAATGGATTTGTGAATCAGGGTTTAAATTTCATATAATTTAGCAGATTCGCCATTGTTTCCTCGTAAACAACTTAAACGTTGTATAATTTATATTTCTTATTGTTTGTTCTTTCTTTTTTTTTTTACAATGGGCTGCCAATTCGCTTGGCAAATTCAGCTACCAATTTTCCTATTCGAATATTCGCCATAAATATTCTGATTCTAAACTTCTGTATTCGTTTATGCTTGACCTTTTATGAACTTGAAATCCATAGGTTAATTTCTTACCCTAAAGGCAATTCATCCAGAGAGTTGGGCCAAAGAAAGTAAATTAAAACAAATATAATTTTGCAAAACAAATTTTGTCATGAATCCCGATGACCTTTGACTTTTTGAGCCCATATGAATAAGACTCTTGACGTAAATGCAATTTATCTACAAACGTTGGGTCACGTACATGGACTAATTTTCTTCTTTCACTTAATTTTAACCTTCGGACTCCCAAATCAACAAGCTTCTTTCTTACCAAATGTTCAAGCCATGTACAAACTTCTGTTAAAGGTTCATGGTTGAGAACTGAAAACTGTGCAGAAACAATTTCTCATCTTTAATTTACCTTGACCCTAGCCTATTATATTATTATGACTAAAAGCGTCTTCCTGACCCCAAGTGCAAGCCAGCCACAAAGTACGTACAAAAAAATATAGATGATGACAACGATTTCAAAGATAATATACAATGACGACAATCACTACTACTACTACTACTACTACTACCATTACTACTACTACTGTTGCTACAACTACTACCACTACTACTACTACCACTACTACTACTACTATTGCAAGATAATTATAATGGTTTAGACAGAATCAGATAGGTTGAGAGCATTCAAAAAAAATTACAGAAAACTAGGTTTCAATTTATCTGGGCTTCTCAGAATATTTTCAACAAATGCGTCTATATATAAAGGTAAGACTTCATGCTCAATTTATGCAGTCACAGGAATCATCAACTCGACAAAAGCTAAAGCATATTGAAGTTTTAATACGGAATTACAATTAAAACATTTGTTAAAAAGAAATATAACAAACATAAAGCAAATATAATACAATTTTGAACATATAACTTACCTATAGATAAGCGAAGATTGGGAAAATTGCCTATGTATGACAGATTGTGTACGCTTTGTACGCAAAGCTGTATGAGTAATGAATTTCACTGTCTCCTTGAATGAAGCTATTTCAGAGATCAACTACTACTCAAACACGTCTATACGAGACAAAATTTACCAAAGTTTAAAGAATTATTGTGTTCTGAGAAACATAGTGTTTTAAGAAATCTATCTAAAATGATGGGATTCAATTCACAAGTAAGTTTTAGTTTTAAATAATCTATATTCGATGTGTGTATCGTTCTGTTTTTGTTTGTTTATTTAAAGAAATGAAAAGTAACATTGGTTATTCATTGTAAGTAATGTTTTTACTACTGGAGATTTATTTGCGTTCGGTGTTTATTAATTTATAATCTGTCTTCCGAAATATATCAATATCTATGTGATTAAGTTTAAACTAGATCTTATTCCATCCATTGAAATTATAACGTAATTTCATAATGCTGCCAATTTGAGTTAAATTGCAACTACTTTGATTTTTTAAAATATTTTTTATACCGTCCTTGGCTGATAAAGTTTATAAAAAATATTTTATTCAGATACAAATTCTTATAATAAATTACCTTTGTTATTGTTGTAGTCGACGACATTATCATCGTTATCTTTTTAAGTTGCCATGTGATTTAGAAAAAAAAGATTATTTATAACTAAAACATTAATTTCTAATACTTCGATTTCTTTTTGATAATAGGTTAAGTGCAAAGTGAGATCCTAATATTATACTTAACATGTTGCGTATTGTAACCTGAGTATAATAAAGAATTTGTCCAGTCTTGTCTTGTCAGTAATTATAACAATATCATTATAGTCACATTATTATCATCGCATCCACTATAACTATTACAACGTCGAAGAATAATATTTTCTTTCATCTACGTCATTTAAAAAATTCAACAGAAGAACGTTAATTTTACTTCCTTGTCTGTGCGTAATATGCTCACCGAAGCGTAAGTTATGTTGTCCAGACGTAAAAAAATCAGGAAATATCTCAACTTAATGCCTATATAAAGTGCTTTTAAAGCATGAATCGTCACATTTTTCTTGAACCTTGAGCTACTGTTTCTAAGTCATATTTTATAGGCATAATTTAACGTCAAGGAAGCTCTGACACGTCTAGTCTATGGAGATGGTCATATATTAAGATGACAATAGGAACATTATTAATTCAGATACAAATTCTTAAAATACTTTGCTTTTGTTATTGTTGTAGTCGACGACATTATCATCGTTATCTTCTTCATAGAAGTCATTAGTTTCAACATTAGATAATAATTATGACGATAACCAAGAATAATAATAAAGAAAAAATAAAGGAAAAAAAAGAATAATAAAGAAAAAAAACCAAAAAAAAAACCATCAACACTTATAGCAGGTAATCATCACATCAGTGTCATAAGAGAACAAACATATGGATCAAGGTCATTATCGACAGCGCATTGAATACCAGGAAATATTAATATTTAGGCTAAATTTCTGACATGTCTATAAGGGTTTAACTTGTCGTGATCATACGTTTAAATATTGTACTAGTAATCTTCAGGCATGTCTCGCACGCATATTTAGCAGCAACGAAATTCCAACAAACGGTATTTTCATGGGAGGATATTAACGTTGTTTTTATTAAACATACAGTTTTCCATAATTTGCCATGTGTTTTACTACCAATACGTGTCATAACTACGAACAACTTTCGCATACAAAGATAAATTATGACACAATTAGGTGAACTTGACTTCTACGGCGAATAATTCTTTTAAAGCAGGATGGGTGTCAAATTGTGGTGTTTTTTCGGACATTATGTTAGGAATATAAAATATATTATTATTATTATTATTATTATTATTATTATTATTATTATTATTATTATTATTATTATTATTATTATTATTATTATTTGTTAGAATATAAGGTAACAATTTCTTTTTGATAAAAGGGTAATCATGAGCGTAACAATAGTGTGAGCTTGCGCTTAACAATGTGACCTTGTGTTTAAAATATAACACCACGTATCATACATAAATCAAATGCTCGTTATGAAGAACTTCCAAGTTTTTTGTCAACCCTTTAGTATCCCTTCCCATAACAACAATTACACACTTACTACTACTGATTTTGCTGCCACTAATGTAGACAGCCCAGGTGGTCTAAGTGGTTAGAACATCCGCATTGAATGCGTGAGGTCGCGTGTTCGAACCCCGTCCATGTCATAACAAGGATTTACAAAAATGGTGCCACCAGCTGCCTCGCTTGGCGCACAGTATTAAGAGGTTAGTGTTAGGACTGGTCGGCTTGCTGTCTGGATAATGTGATCGGGTTGGCTACGTGTCTGCGGCATGATGCCTCAGTGCTTATACATCACTATAAACTGCCGCACTGCAGAAATTGTAGCGATTCGTTAAAGCTAAGTTAAAAATATATATTAAAGAAACACAAGCACACATATGCGACCACTTCTGATACTGCTGCTAAAACGTAAATTTAATGTTGCTGATTTATTTGCTGCTGTTACTACTCCGGCACTACTAGTGCTGCTAATTCTGCTACTATTAACTCTAATGCATTGCTAATACAGTCGTAACAGGTTCTATTGTTGCCACTATTACCGTCGCCACAACTACTACTGTAACTCTTCCTCGATACTGTATATCTACTCTGCCGCTACTGTTGATACTACCATTTCTGCTGCAGCTTATGATATTGCTACTGCTGCTGTTCTAATTACGACAGTTTAATTTTGTCAGTACCAATTGCTACTACCGTTCTGGGGAAATTTAGTTTACTTAAGGTATACTTTTCTATGTACTGTTGTTAGAAGCAGAAACAAACCACATTTTCCTTAAAGCCTTGATCAGAAGCTTGACTGAACTTTAAGTCAGAAATTATTTTCTAGTATGTTTTTACCAACAATTAATTTTATATGTATCTCACATATATTGTAGAATTGTAATAAATCTTATCCTATTCTGCTGTCGCTCACTTACAAAACATTCCTTTATTGTTTTTCATGTGTTTGATTGTCAGATGAATAGCTAGAAAGGCCAGTAAAATGGCATTGTCTTAGCAATGTCATTATAACAATCATTTATCATTTTCGCAGTAAGTATGCATAAAGTGAGCCAATCCCTCTCATATTATTCAAGTAAAGTTTACGAAGAAAATGTACTTCTGACATCTTCCATCTACTGAAACTATTCCTCAATATCATCAAATCAATTTAACATTTATGTTTGCATAGTACGAAGGAGATAAAAAATATCAAACACACAATACACATACACGCGCACACACGTACACGTATAAACAGCGTATTTCCGTATTTTATGCTGACAATTTAGAAAAAAAAACGAATAGACATATTTGATGCGTTCAAACTGCGCTAAAATATTAAATTTAAGCATGTAGTCCAAATATGAAGCATATAGTCCCAATATGTAAGCGTTAGTGTTTATAAGCAGTCTGATTAAAATCAGATCTACGTTGTTATACATTATTCAAGTAGGACAGAGAAGATCTGATTTTATTCAGATTGTGCTCGTACTGTAAGCATATTCCATGATGTATGATGGTCGCAATTGATTCATAAAAAGTATACTATTGATAAAAGCTCTGGAAGAACCGCGCAAGTCTGCAACTAGTGATATGACATTGTGAGAATCTCTCTCTCTCTCTCTCTCTCTCTCTCTCTCTCTCTCTCTCTCTCTCTCTCTCTCTCTCTCTCTCTCTCTCTCTCTCTCTCTGTCTCATTTGAAGTATTTTATACACAAGTTGTTGAGATGAAAGCTTCCTCAGTACAGTTTTAATACAACAAACGGCCGTAGCAGAACATCCCCTACTAATTATTAAATTTTGCTGACTTGTTGAATCAAATATTAAAATGTGTAGGTTCCCATGCTCTCGAAAATCAAGGTCGTTTAAACAAGATGAATACTGCTCTTCAGTCAAAACATATCAAGATGGAAACGTCCAGTTTATGCACAAGGCAGGTGAGCAAACCTGTAAATATCATTACCAAATTAATGTTTGTTTTTTGGAGTACTTGCGTTGATGCGTAAACCACTGTTCTGATGCCGCTGTGGAAGATAAGTTACGAAAATAATCACGTATGCCATAATATGGTAAGTCTTTTGTCACAAGAAAATTTTGAAGGTACCAATGTGGCACTGCAATTTCAAAATATCTAAATTTCTTATGGTGTCGAGTTTATTTTTTATTGCTGGGTATGTTTTTTAAGTTAATAGCTAAATGTCCAGATCTACAGATATAAATGCATGTATTGATGTTTGCAAAGCATCCATCTGATTGTTTATAAGCATGTCCGTCTACTGTTAAATACTTCAGTTTTGCTGATGTTTTCAGTGTTTTGGAGAGAATAAATTTATAGGTGCTAACATAAGATTTAATCATGACATTTATTTATCTTTTTTGAGTTTACACTGTTATGTGTCTGTTCTCATCTACACACGTGGTTTCCCGCAGTGAAAGACCGACGCAAAAGAGCAGCTTGAAAGTGATTAGCATAATACAACATTATCATTTAATTAAGCCTTTTGAAATCCATAGATTTGTTTCTAGTAACTGAGAGAGTAGCGAAAACGAAGTCTTTTCAAGATAAATATCTGAAAACTGAATGAATGAATTTGAAGCAAATAAAACCATAAATTTCAAGAATTATGAGGGGGATAATACCGACGATTTCATTTATCTTCCCACCCCGGCCTTATGCTGCAGGCAAAAGATCGTCATAGTTGCCAGGTGGCTTTATCTTAAAGGAAACGAATCAGATGAATGATGCGGAATTGGATTATTAAGAAATCCGATACTCTTTTTACAGGGCCATGTAATACTGTCCATGTTATGTTTCAAACTGGCCATTATTAGTAAAAGACATTCAAGGTTTACTAAGATACGTAACTGGGACAGCCATTATAGATAGTGAAATTAATAGTCGTATAACAATATCATCTGTCCACCCAACCCACTCTCCCAGGCAGGGGTAAAAGCTGGGCAACTCAGTTTCTAGCTGCTTTGTTTCGTTTTTGCGTTTCTTTGAAGGTTACTTTTTAAAGTTTGGGAAACACACAGAACTTGCATTAAGCCTCTGTAGATCCGGGTTCAATCACTGATTCAGCACGTGCATGGGTAGATGATAGCTAGAAGCTGTAGCTTCCTTCGGTTGCTTTGGCGTCCTTCACCTCATTATAATATTAGGGGTCGGGAATACATTTATAAGAACTTGTTCGATGGAGGATAAAAAATTAGGTTTGTAAACTTTGTCGAGACATAAGTATATACATATAATATCCCATAGCGATTAAATATGCAAGTTCCTGATAGCATCGTACTTGTATTTCTCTTGCACGTTTATCAATTAGTTCGTCATGTAAAATTCTAAGCAATACTCAAGTGATGGGCCAAGACATGTTGTCATATTTTTTAAGTGTGAATAGCAATATTATATCTTTTCGGACATGGATTTTCTCGATGTAAGAATTAAGCATGCCATTTGAAATCGGCAACTTTTAGGAAGTTCCACTTTGGTTCGAAGTTTCAAAGCAGTTCTGTTCAGTCATTTGATTCTTCACAAAACCCAGCTAAAATATAAAGAATAACCAAATATATTTAATTGATATCTTTAATTTGTTTCTCAATTGCATCTGCGGTCGTGCAGCTGATTCACCGCCAAACTCGTAACTCATGGACGGCAGGTTCGATACTCGCTGGTGCCTAGCAGAATGGGTTTCTTTATTGTGTCCTTGGAAATGACTCAGCTCGCAATTGCTCGGCATGATATAACCAGTATTTTGTTTTTAAATGTGCAATGAATTACATCAAAATCAAAAAGTGGAATAGCTTCAACTCTCTCTCTCTCTCTCTCTCTCTCTCTCTCTCTCTCTCTCTCTCTCTCTCTCTCTCTCTCTCTCTCTCTGAGACTGCTTGATTAGCTAACATAAGTCATTATAGTATTACGTCTCTGGAGTTTTAAACTACATAAAGAGAAAGCAAAATCCAAATTTTGCATAATCTAAAACTTGAAGTATTTTCTAGCGTTATGTCATGTTAGAACACTCATAAGTCACAATATGAACGGCCGCAATTTCACAATAACTACATATCAGAATACAAGAGCGAAAACCCGCACTAACCACTGAAAACAGTAGAAGTCAGGGACGCACACGTTTTGTTTAAATGCGGTTTTTTTTACGCCAAAGGATTTGCAATATGCAGTCAGGATTTATTTAATATCCAATGCTTTGGATGGGAGATGGCATCATGTATATTGCAAGCATATGCATAGTTTGGGTACCTGTTTCGTATGCTCACTGCGTTGCACTCCGCTACACGGAATATACGAAACAGAGAACCAGACTAGCATAAGCAACGTTATGACGGAGTAGCTTCCCCTAATCTCGCTAGAAGCCACGCGATTTCCATGGAGTTCAATAAGATGTGGTCCAGATGTTTAACATCAATTCTTGTTGTACTAGAAAGGGATGTACAGATTAAAACGGTGTGCACTAAGAATCATTAGTTACGAAAGTGATAAAAGCAAAACATGAAAGAGTAACTGTGGATATAACTTTAATGGAAAATCGAAAAATATTTCCTCGACTGGAATTGGGCACGCCAATTGGGATTACCGGTGTGACGTCTGATTACATGATTGCAAAGACCGCAAAAGTGAATAATCGTTTCGTGACGGGGTTGAAGAATTTTAAAAAATCTGCCCTTGTTTGCCACAAGATATCTGAAGAACACATTATCACCCAAGCCATTCTTTCACAACAACGAAATCAGTCAACTTGCAGAGACAAATCCAGAGGTACTGGCGAGCTAATCAAAACGTTGTTGAGGATAATCTTAACGTGAACTGCGAAATTTGACAATAGTGACAGCACTGGCATAGCCAACAATAAACGCCTTGTCATATATGCTCAGATTATTTCTGATCACATGAAACCATCAGCAAGATTTTTTAACAAATATAGAATGATCAGATGCTTCTGGCAAAGGAATTGCCTTATTAGCTTTAGTCACATTATATAACTATTATTTAGTCACATTATATAACTACTATTTTTGTTGTGTATTTAACCAATATTATTTTTTAAAAACCTACTTTATATTGATCAGCGGTTGGAATAGGACACACTGTTTTATGCATTGATGAGAAATATATATATATATATATATATATATATATATATATATATATATATATATATATATATATATATATATATATATATATATATATATATATATATATATATATATATATATATAGTTTAATACAAACCATACTATCATACAGGTTAGAGAAATTAAATTCGTACTCTACCGAGTTTCGAACCCAGGTCCGCGAGTAAATGGCACCCATCGCCTTGCCTGCACGCACCAACCCATACACCGTCACGACTAAGCACGCATCACCAAAAAATGATGGCACTGAATCGTTGTTATATAAGCCTGTGCGTAGCAGACACACTCGCATGACGACCTAGTAATTAATTCTCATATATACACACAGTCGTTCCAGATTCCTCTGAAAGAAATCAAGGTATATAGGAGTTTTGTTTTACAAAGAATTATAAATATATACCAAACAGAACAGACTGTGCTATCCCTGGATTCTGTAGTAGAATCTTGATAATAGTGGGCAGAAATAATAGTTTAATACAAACCATACTATCATACAGGTTAGAGAAATTAAATTCGTACTCTACCGAGTTTCGAACCCAGGTCCGCGAGTAAATGGCACCCATCGCCTTGCCTGCACTATATATATATATATATATATATCTGATCGCTTTCGACTCTTTAAAGAGAGGCCAAGACCACCTTAGTTAATCTGCCCCCTGTGGCGATAACAGATGTAAAACCTGTCAACATATGATAGACACCAGGACTTTCACTAGCACAATGACTAGATAAAAACTAAACATATATGATTCAGACAAAACGTGGAAAAGAGAATTAATTTATCTCATCACATATAAGATCTGTAGCCTTCAGTGTGTCGGATAAACTGAAAACCTACACAAGAGGATAAACCTTCATAGATCTGATTGGATGACAAAGAAGCTATAGAGAAGCCCGGTCGCAGAACACTTTTCCTTCACAGGCCACACTTTCAGTGTTATAACACTTGTCGCCATTACTAACAACCCCAAATGGAGTTCCGAAACAAGGAAGGAAAAAGGAATCTTACTGGATACCCTGCCTTAGAACACCGTAACCAAGCGGTCTAAACCAAGAAGACTAGAAAAAGAAAGCTATGCACTAGGGGAATTATCTTTTGCAGCTGATGCATTTTTTTTTCAAACTTTTCTACATCTTCTTAGTATGATATAATTACTACTATAGGAATAGAATATCTTGTATAGAATGAAATATCCGGGATATAAACTGCGTTACATAAATGTACACAAAGTAATTGATATCTCTATGGCTCATATATTTCTACTTAAATTCAAATATTTCTCAGTATCCGCACCACGTCTATATAGATTGGCTGAGATAAAGCATATATAGGTTTAATTCATGTACAAACAGCCATGTAGAGTTTTGTCTCCATTCATCGAATATATTCTACTTTTATACAAATATTAATGCACTGGAAACGATATCCAAAATTGGACAAACTGCTATATATAGATTCTTTTCCTTTCAGCATGTTTCAAAACAATGAACGTTATTAAGGCGTCCCTTTTGAAATCACTTCATGCACTATGCTAACGAGCACACCAAATATAATCGTGGACAGAGTGGAGTACAATACTCAAGAACAGATTTTTTATGTGTGAATAGCAATATTATATCTTTTCGGACATGGAATACTCACGAAAAGATTGGAGGATGAAAAGACATGATGCAATCAATCTTTCTGTCATCTTCAGTCACATTCTTCTCTGCAATTGTCCCAAGTGTGTGTGTGTGTGTGTGTGTGTGTGTGTGTCTGTGTGACTGTACGTATTTTTCCACAGATATTACTGACAAAAATTTAGAAAGGTACGTCTTGAAACAAAGGCAGAACTAGTTAAACTCGAAAGAATGTGTTTGGAGTATGCAGAGAAGAGGGTTTTGGAGAAGTCTTTCGAGAAATTTTGAATTAAGGCACGTGCTCACACACATACACACACAGACGGGCTGGACATTGTTAAGGAAGACGTTGTAATTTTGTTTATTGGTAGTAACGTTGATCATATATGGTACTAGATCAGCATCATTTGAACAACTTTAAAGTCTTTATATCATATGAGCATGCAAACAAGCCAAATAATATTAAATAATTTCGTCTGCTTCATTATTGAGGGGGAAAAAAACCCTCATCAGATATTCGTCTTTACTACTTACATGGGGTGTGACATAGACATTTCTGGAATTCGTATCAACGAGGTAATGGACCACACGCAGATGCACCAACAGACTGGTTCGTTAAAAGATGTGTAAAGACAGTGATTGTTAGTCAATTGTTTCTGCTTACAATATGTTGACGGATCAGTCTAACGATTTTGCAGAACAATAATAGCATTCTGATGAGAAATGAGTCTGATGAACTTTCAGCTTACAAGGTGGTCTATGTTTTCAAGAAAAGAGTAGAATTTTTTTCGACCACAAATTCAGTAAGAAACTTTTCTCGTATTTAAAACCATTCATTGAATTGTAGAAAATATACTGTTTGAAAAGAGATGCATATTGCATGAGCGATTGTTTATGCAAATATGTTGAGAGAATACCTTTTGTGCATTTTTATAGAACTGAATATTAAGACATCTCAAAACATTCATATATATATATATATATATATATATATATATATATATATATATATATATATATATATATATATATATATATTTCCTATTAGGCATCGATAGCAAGGAGAATCAATTGTAATCGCAAAAATATTCTCTCAATGTGTTGACAACAGGCTAGAGAAATTTACTCCCGTTTTAATAAACGAAATGTGTGCTTCAGGTTAGAGTCGTTGCAGCTACGCCTTATATCGTCTCTAGATAGCCAAAGTTCAGTCTCGTTCTTCTGACCTCGGTTTGCACGACTATCGGTTTGCACGACTATAGAATCATTTTACACGACTATCGTTTAAAACGATTCCATTAGAGACCAAACCTATCAAGGCCATTCTATTACCAATCAACTAATCCTTACTCTAGTTTATTCGACTAAGTGAAAACGGCTGGAATCAGGTTGTAAATATACATTTGATATGAGAGATCAAAACTTGGGATTAAGTACTTAGCTACCCGCCCAGCTGTAATGCATTGGCTGATAATTTGAAAGAACCAAAAATTTTCATCTCTGTCCCCAATGACTTTCTTAGAGTAAGCAGCCAAATTACAGAATGATGTCTTAATCGTATTTTGTATAAAAGAGCAGCTTGATTCTGCTGCACGTTTGATAACAACCGTGTAAATTACCTATGCAGACCGGCAGTTCTAATTCGGTACCTAACATAACAGGCACAATATAAATGCAAGAGAATCAAATACCCGGCATGTTAGCACTTACAAATGAGGTTGTCTTTTTCGCGCTTGTTTGATCGTCCATTTGTTTTCCAGATCAATAATCTAATGCGATTACCTGTATGATATTGGACTATAATACTCACCATCACCCCCCCCCCAAAACACTTTGATTAGAAAACTGTGGATTTACGTTTTGAGAGAGATTTAAAACGTCCTTACACCGTTCTTCCTGTCTATCCCAGATCTACAGTACTTTAGCATATCTTCTTTGCTTACTGGCCACAGACATTGGTCCCAATAAAACTGATCTAATGTTAATCAAACTTGGCACTTTAAATTGGGAATATCTACATTTTACAAGACTAATCACTAATCACGGGTTGAACGAAACAGTCAAATCAATTCAGAGGTTAAAATGAATTTGTGAAGGAGTTTGTGCAGAATGCAACATAAATCATGAGGACAGTTTTTGTTGACGCTCATCATATGGGAATTCATTCAAATCACCACTCTCATCTCATATCAATCCATGACTCCAAATATCCATTACAATTGGAAATATGGTTGCCAAGGAAAAAAACCTTCCTGCAAGCAGAAGCTTCAGAAAGTAATAGATTAGATTGACTCTGATGTTTATCAAAATCTGACGAATGCATGGCAAAATCAGATGGAAAGTTGCGTATTACTTGTCCTGTAATTGAAACAAAACGTCATGAATATTAATCAGGTTCTCCTAATTACCCAAAAGTGAAAACAAAATACACAGGCACAGGTACATCTTTGCTAGCGAAGTTTCCGATGTGATAACCCATCTATACTTAGGAGTATTGAGCAGATATTTTGATGGAAGCCACCGCATCCAATCAAAATTAGGTTGTTCTTTTGATGTTAAACTTACAGATAATCCTTTTTCTGGAAACAGCTTTTAGATTTCTCATAATGACGGAGCTAAAGCTTTTTCACTAAGTGACAAAGTGCATGTGTTGATTTGTAAACGGTTGTTCTAAGACGTGAGAAGTCATGAAAAATTTTCCTATAGTTCACACACACACAAACACACACACACACACACATATATATATATATATATATATATATATATATATATATATTGTTCAGTTTTGTGTTATATTTATGCAGTCGATACATTTTAATTGCCAATCATATGTATTCGTTATCATACTTTTGCACACCCCGTTGATCGGGAAACTTTTAATACTTTACCATCGTTCACATTTTTATCGCTTTACCTTTAACTGTTTGGACCCCAATCGCTGGTCGATAAAATTATTTTACCAGTTTTAAATGTAAAAGGATATAACCTAATGTTTGGCGCTAAATAGCCACATAGTGCTGGTGCGCCGTAAAAATATAAACCAATCAATCAATATATATATATATATATATATATATATATATATATATATATATATATATATATATATATATATATATATATATATATATATATATATATATATATATATACCTGGGTTCGAAACTCGGCAGAGTACGAATTTAATTTCTCTAACCTGTATAATATATAGTTTGTATTAAACTATATATATTATATATATATATATATATTCTCTATATATATATATATATATATATATATATATATATATATATATGTATGTATGTGTGTGTGTGTGTGTGTGTGTGTGTGTGTGTGTGTGCCATTAGAAGTGGACATTAAGTTTTGTTTGAAACAATGTTACAATTGCTGATTGAAAGATGAGCCATTTTCTATTTATCTGGAAGAGTTGATTGCATTGTTGTATTGCACATAAACAGTTTCCACCCTCATCAAGGACGAACATTAAGGTAATAAATCGACTTAGCATGAGTGACTTTCAGGTTAGTTGGTCATTCTTTTCACCAATAGTAATCTTCGACTACATATTTGTAACTAAGTCATGTTTTTATTTTCTGGTTCTCGTCCCAAAAAAATAATTGTTAATCTCATCACAGCTAGCGTAGCATGTTATCATGTCAGAATTCAAATATTTTGTTGCATTGCTCTTTATCGAAATCTTTTGTATGCTTTTAATATGTATTTTTTGCCGTTAAGATAGTCCTAATAAGAGATAATTTTGCAAATTATCCAGAAATTACAGTATTCCCGATTACTTATACAATGCCAGAATTGTTCAAGGCCTTAACTATGAATGAATCGCCCGAAAGCTATTGATTTCTAGCTGGGATAATATTTCATTCAGAAATTAAATTTGTTAAAATGATGAACATGTCGGATGTAATGGCAGACTTAGGTCAGGAGTAGATGTTATGTTGTTTTGCTTACAACTTGTTTACAACGTGTCTTTGCGGACAGACAATTTAATTCATCCACCATTTGTTTTGTTGAGTGTACCTATTAAACTGATAGGAGCACACATTATTCTGTACCGTAATACCACGTCAACTAAATTATACTGGAAGATGAAACAGGTCACATGCGGCACATTAATTAAGGTCTAACAATTATCCCTCTTGGATCATGCACAACTCTTCAACAGGACCGTGCCCAACAGTTTAATGGGACCGTGTCCAACAGTTCAAAGAAACCGTGTCCAACAGTTTAACAGGAACATGTCCAAATCTTGAACATGAACGTGTCCAACTCTTCAACAGGACTGACTCCAACTCTTCTCCGGCACATTGCAAACCCAGTATGTCTTTTTAATATTCCTGTACCTGGTTACTATTATGACATGTACATAATTTACCAACGGTACGCGCTCTTGAACTAAACATTATTTGCAGAACACACTTTCAATTACCTTGACTTTTGACTTTTAGCCTTCTAAAGCTATTTGTAATTTTACTACATAGTGTACAAGTCAGTGACAAAGACTGAACAAGTAACTCACTTGGTGTCGTAAACCCCTCCTCAAGTTCCTTGTGGTGGGTTACTTAGTTTTGGCTATAGTTACCTAGAGGTGATCGCCTACGGTGTAATTTGCCCACAACGAGTAAATGTCAATATAGAGTATGACTTATGGGTGGAAAAAAAAAATAAAGATCTGAGCAGATATATAGAACAGAATAGCACAAGCCCCGTTACAAAAAAAAGACACCTTAACTAAAAATTCATAACAACACAATTTACAAACATGTGTGATAAACATTACAGTTTGAAAGATATACTTCTTTCTTTTTGTATGAACTTATTCAAAGATATGATTATATCAATAGCCGACCTGTTACCCAATATACTTAATTCATCATTAGATCAAGTGTAAGATCGAGAAAACACTGCCTTGTATCGAGTCTTATCTCAGTGCAAAGTCCACATCAACTGCTTCTTTTGACTTCTTGTGCCGGTAAATCTGGGTCTTCTTCACTTTTCCTTTCCTTTTCTCAAATTCTCCGATATTTCGCCTCTTTCGGCCCTTCCACATTTATGTAGCCCCTTTTTGGGTTCGTAAATTTGTGAGGTGTCCTTTAGCTATCTCACCTTGTACTTTCAAGCTTTCGTGTCTGTCAGTTCCCCCAGACAATTGACTCTCTTGGATGATTTTACGAGAAATTTGCTTATTAAGTTACTTGAAGTCCCTTATGTTCTTACTTTCGTTCTCTCTTGTAGAAAAGCGTAGACTGATTTCTAATTTCGCTGTTAGCACATGTAAACTGATAGTGTTCATGTGAAACCAGGCCCCCTTCAGAGCGTGTCCAATCAAGATGAAATAAAATTCCCGCCTCACTAGCCTCGAAACACTGCAATTCGTCTGACAAAGATTATTTTACAATTCCTGACAACCTTCAGAAATGACAGTTTCCATGCAGCTTAGAATTTGACCTCAATCATGGTTTAAACAAACATAGCCCTTAATTAAGAATCGATAACTCATGACAGAGCCTGTACCAATCCGTGCATTATGGCTATTTGAACGCGCGCAGTTCTCCATAAATCTAATTAGTGTACACGTGTCTAACTAAATGTTTCCTTCAGAGATCAATAACAACAAAACGGAGATAGACATAAAATTTTCTCCTTTACACCTCGGAACAAAACTTATTATGCGAAATTATCAGATCACAAAATCTACAAGTTTCTTTCTGACCGCATTGGCGCAAAATAAACATTTTTAATTGTTATAATCTAAATTATGAAATATGATTCTATATACTGACCATCTGTAAAAAAATCTCTTGAGATAATGGTATGTTTAAAGGCAAAATGACAGAAATTAAAATTTTAATGCCAACCGATCATATTTTTAATAGTAGATAGAGGAAAGGTGAGTGCTCACGTAAGTATACTCCCATCTCTCGCGCTTCCTACCCGTACCATATGATGGAGACGAGCTGATTCTAAAGTAAAATGGAATAACTCTTTCGAAAGTTGTGTGAGTACAAAGATTGGTCAGCGTTGATATTTTCTGATGATGACGGTAATATGTATTTAAGCTTCACACCATTTTACAAAAATAGTGCAAGAGTAGTTGCATTCACAAAACTCGGTCGTCTATTAAATCCATCTATAGCCAAAAAGAACAATAACTCTTACAAGATTCTTCCACAGAATGCTTAAATCTATAGGTAAGAAAGGGCAATAACTATTGCAAAATGCTGCCACAATGCAGGTATACACTATATCAAGCTCCACTCCAAAGAGATCAACAACTTAAAAAAAAAAAAAAATCAGAAGCTCTCATATATACTGCACCGAGCCGTAAATCGCAAGTGCAATAATTATTGAATATCACGAGAGACATGGCTTCAGGTGATAATATGTACCAAGTGTCACAAAGAACCAATTAAGAAACCGCTTCAGCTTTATGTGAAAAATGATAATAACTGAAACAAAAATTAATTAAACGATTAGCACAACATATGCAAAGTTTCATGGCCATCCCATGAAAACGGTCAGATTATATGCATTCAAAAGATTCTGGCATAAAAATCAAGTTTTAGAAAAGGACAATAACACAAACAAGAATCGTAAAGCAAATGATTTGTCGATGTGCGCGTTTTTAGTGAACATAATATGCCCATTCTTTCATGCTGATTAATTACAAATCTGTGAGACTAGTCTATTCACAAGAGTTTGTCGTACACTGCATACAATTGAATGGAAAATGATGCTGATGTTGTTGTTATGCTTAACGCCATTTTCAGCAGACGATAGGCTATACATGGCGGCCAGTATTAATGGTGGAGAAAGAAACCGGGAAATCCCCGTAAAGAACCACCACTACTGGCAAGCTTTCTGATATCCACATTCACCGAACCGACGCAGACAGAGGTGATCCGTAGCGCTTTAGACCACACTTTAAAAATAGCAACTCCTTGCAATCTGAGACTAGTTATGTTCCCAAAATTATGTCATACACTACATTCTGCTACAAGACAAAAAGGACAACAATTATAACAAAAAAAATGCAATTTGTTGATAAGCATATCTTCTGGTGGTGACTATAATGTTTTGAAAGCTGCGTGGTATTCCCACACAAACTGCTGGACTAATTGCGCTAACGACAGTGTCATACACTGCATGCGGTTACAAAAACAAAAACTGGCAATAACTGTAACAAAGATTGTCCGAGTAAAATGAGTTTTTGATATGTAAATCTTTAAATGATGGCAATAATATGTGTAAAGTTTCATGGCGATTTACTAAAAGCTGCAAAAATAGTTGCGCTCAGAATTTTCTGCCGTACACTACAGTAAGAGCAAAGGGTTTTATGATTCCTAATTTCTTTTTTTGTATATTTCTTTTCCTTTATTATCCCCTATTAGGTTGACCATTGGGTCGGGGAACCATCCCAAGGTCACTTTACAATCAAACATTTCATTTTTCCAGATAAACTAGGGATAATTATAATCTATATTTAACGAGAAAGGAAAAAAAGACAACACACACATACACACACTCTCTCATACACACGCAAATCTCTTTAGATACTCAATCTAAATAGATGAATACATGTAGGTGACATAGGTGACAGACCTTTGACAATAGTTTTTGTTCCTGTTTATCATCCAATCAGATACAAATTCATAATTTCTTATACTCTTTCTTTGAGTATGACTAACGTTATTTATAATTTAAAGAATGTTTTCTACATTAATTTTACCTCAAATAGTAAGGTCTTCAAAACATTAATTGTATGGTAATCATTACCAATTATCTTTTTAGTAGGCGATGTTATAAAAAAAATTCGTGAGGGGAGATAATTCTACATTTTATTGTAATAGCTGCTGAAACTATTTTATATTCAATTTCTTATAGCAATTCTTGCTTTCTTATGAATTGTCCTCATCAACGAAGGATATCCTTTAGAATGCTCCTTCGAATTTAATCAGTATTACTTTTGTGGTCATGCTGAGATTCATTTCTTTGTTGGTGCAACGTCTATGTATATAGTACATATTCGAAGATATATTTATTTCTAGTTGATTTGATTGCGAACTCGTTTGAAAGCATTACTTTCCTCCTTGTTTGCTTTAATGTCGTACATTTATTGACTTCAGAAAATCATACAATTGACATAAAGTATCTGCTAATAATTAAATACTTTCTATGATTAGTATGATACTATTTTTAATGACCTTTTTTAGTACTTCAGGTAGAAAATCTCACAAACATTTAAATAGCTTCTTGAGGTCATCACTTTGATTATTTCACTCTGTGACTGCTATATTAATGTACCTGGGCTATCACGCAATGCAACACAGGTGGTCATCAAAATTTCAGAAAACGCTAATATATATATATATATATATATATATATATATATATATATATATATATATATATATTAGAGAGGTGTATATGTAAAATATCTTGATGCATATTGTACATGCTAGTAAAGTTCAGAAGAGCTTTCAGTACAACATATCAGAGGCATGACAGTAATGATAAACGCCTAATTTCTTGATCCTGGGTCAAGCTATCGACATATCTATGCTTCCAGCACGCCTTCCCCCTAAATATATCTCCCTCCCGCTTGATTAATATGTACACGGACGAGATGGACGGCGGGGAATCGTCTATATGATTGACAAGCAAAACAACATCATCTTCAAGTCATTAATCAAACAGCCTTTCATTAAGGTTCATCTAGAAACTTTGCGAGCCTAGACAGATTTTATTTTGGCGCGGTTTGTAGAGTTGTAATATCACATCTGTTATTGTTAACAGTTGACTACAATCTGCACTGCCGCTACATCGAAGTTCACACTTTTCTTAATTGTTTTATACCTACGCCCACCCCAAATCAGAATATTACTTGGCCGTTACCATTGAAAGAATTGGATAAAACCTGAAATGTACTTGTAAATTTAATGCGTTTAGGTAATTTGCCTCCCGCAGGCTGCACCATAATTAAGAATAGGTCGACGGCGTTCTGTTTGGCACTTGGACTCTCTCCGCTGCCATAAAGTACCATGTGACCGAAAGTGGTTCTTAGTATAGTTTAAAACGCGTAAAATAAATCCAGTTTTGTTGATAAAGTTGTTTTCTTTGAAAGGCAAAGAATGCTCCAATTAGCCCTACTCCTCAGGCCCACATTCAGGGCTTCATCAAAATTTAATGGCTTTTTTGAATATCTACTTATCGGATTCTATATATTCCACGGTTTTGGTTCTATTCAGGAGTTTCATAAATTTTACAGATTAAATTTTATTATATTATAAAGAAAATAAATGTTGGAGCAAATAAAATCAACAAGAACATTGAAGCGATGTATGAATGTGATGAAATATTTAACAGGATGTCAATGAGAAAATTATAAAGTCATATCATCACGATTACTCAGATGTGTTAATTGTTTCATGCATTTAAAATACAAAACTGTGCCTGACAATGGACAACTCATAATCTGGTCATCAAAAGCCCCATCCGCCAGTAAAGATCATATACATCGAGTCCAGTAATCACAAAAATGGCTTACAAGTGGAGAGCTTTTGTGGTCATCCACATATTTCTATCATATCCGTTAATGTTAAAATTCCACTTCTAAACGTGTAGGGGTAGTTACATCAACTGTGTGCAGAGTAACAGATGTGTATAGGCAAGATTACAACTTACAGAGTAGCATATGTTTATAGGCAAGATTGCAACTGTGTACAGAGAAACAGATATGTATAAGCAAGATTACAACTGTGTACAGAGTAACAGACGTGTATAAGCAAGATTACAACTGTGTACAGAGTAACAGATGTGTATAGGCAAGATTGCAACTGTGTACAGAGTAACATATGTTTATAGGCAAGATTACAACTGTGTACAGAGTAATAGATGTGTATAGGCAAGATTACAACTGTGTACAGAGTAACAGATGTGTATAGGCAAGATTGCAACTGTGTACAGAGTAAAATATGTTTATAGGCAAGATTACAACTGTGTACAGAGTAACAGATGTGTATAGGCAAGATTACAACTGTGTACAGAGTAACAGATGTGTATAGGCAAGATTACAACTGTGTACAGAGTAACATATGTTTATAGGCAAGATTACAACGATGTACAGAGTAACAGATGTGTATAGGCAAGATAACAACTGTGAACAGAGTAATAGATGTGTATAGGCAAGATTACAACATTGTACAGAGTAACATATGTTTATAGGCAAGATTACAACTGTGTATAGAGTAAAAGATGTGTATAGGCAAGATTACAACGTGCCTATGAATATCTTGTTATGCCGAAAATACTTCGGTTAGAGACAGCTTTTTTTAATTGACGCATAAACTGTTTGCCAACTGGTTGTTTTTGAAAATAATTGAAATGACTATAATATAACATTTCTTCATAATGGACTGATGACAATCTAGCCTTGATTTTATCCTAAATGAATAATAATAATAATAATAATAATAATAATAATAATAATAATAATAATAATAATAATAATAATAATAATAATAATAATTGAATGTTCAAACAAATAGCTAATACAGAATTGAGCACCATAATGACTCACATTGATTATTGGTACTATGAAAAAAAGAGGACATAAACGTCACATAATATGGAACAGAGACTAAAGCAAAACAAGAAAAACCATAAACGATGACATCAAAACTGTTAATAATACTGTTACGAGTCTATGCTCTTAAAATAAGGAACAGAAAAGAGTGAAGAAAACAAACTGTGTAAAATTTAACAAGTAATTTATTCCCTAGAATACATGGTGAAAATGAGAAAAGGGAACTTGCTAAATCGCGAATAAGGTCCAAATATAATCAAAGAATTAAAGACACAAGTCCTAGTAACAAAAAGTCCTGAATAAAACTCAGTTCAAGTCCCAAATAAGATCCAAAATTGAATGCGATATCATGTCTGTTACAGCATAGGAAGTACTGATATGTCAACATTCTCTTGTTGACTTTCAGAAATATTATTCCAGATTTAAATTCAGTATAAATTTCAATTAATGTCTTTATCCAAGAATTTTGTCAGAGAACTTCTTTATTTCCAGAGGAAATAATCGCTTTACTTCAATAATTTGAAGAAAATAAAATTCAACCCAAACTATTCACAACATACTACACCTTAAAGTAGCTAGATGTTAAAGCACTACTAGTAAAATCGTTACAGTCACAAAATAATATAGTTCTCTGCTTGACCCCAGGTCGCAACTATGCGTTTTCTAAAAACAACCATTACCTAATGGAAAACAACCTTCTCGAATGGTCTAATGAGTCTGGTTTATTTACAACACAATAGCCTATAAAATTCACTTAGGAATCTCCAAAACCCTGATCAACATATTTACACATTCTTGTTTACCGGAATAATAATCCTGATATTAAGCTCATACATGTATATAATAATGAACTATTATTAGTTGTTTGCATAATTAAATTAAACAAATAATATCAACCAGGTCAAGCAGAAATTAACTCAATTTTGGACAAGGTCAAATCCAGCATACAGTTATATTACAAGAACATGTAATGAACAAAAAAAATAAAACTAACAAACTATTAAATGAAATATAAATAACAAATACAAACACATGAAAACCATGAAATATAGTTTGACATATACAATTATTATAAGCACGCATAATCAGGGCATAAATGTCATCTTAGGCATCATCTAACGTCTCTGGCGGTTTTGTTTATCTCCTTTGATACTTCAAGAGGCACAATTCCTATTAGTTGCAAATTCTTCTCACTACCTCCCCCCACCGAAGTTCACCTAATCACCATTGAGAGGAGGTCTGATAGTAATTCTTACCTTCTATTCTATCAATTATTCAATAATTGATACCAAACATTAACATTTAGCCTGGTTCCTATGCATGTAATTAACGTCTACGGTATGCGGAGATAACTCTTACAGATATGCCATCGCTGATATTTGTCGAAATGAAGAATTTTACACTGAAGTACGTTTTTATAGCATGTAAAAGTTTACCCTTTCTTCTTTACTAATGTCGCCATCAGGGGTTCTTTTGCGTACCACAATGCAAGCTGTCATAATATCACGAATAAAAGAAGTGCATTGATTCTTAAATTAACCGACTAAATAAAACTATAACCTTGATACACTGGTATCAGTTAACTCTCTACAATATTTAAATATCTGAATTATGAGCTTTATTGTTAGGTGTCGATTTTAAGTTTAGAAAAAATACCCCCTACAACCACCGCAAACAAGATCATGCCATTACTGCTGCCATTTTTCATTTCTATATAACACAGCAAACGTATATTTTGTGTAATCCTACCACTTAAAAATTTAAACTATTCTTCGTAAGTCCCACTAGTATGATAAATTGTAAAGTTTCACGCTACCTAACTGCTCCTACTTAACTGAACTTTTCAGGTGCTACTCTCACGTCGTCTGCTACTATAACTTTCTGGTGACCATTTCAATTTAAGGTCTAAGGTCGCGCGTTAAAGGGTGATACATTTCTCCATGTTCGAAAGTTTCGCAACTATTTCACACATATTTTTTCTGAAGCCACCAAATCATGTAAATAGTACTATAATATATACATAATCTGTCCGCCTCGTAGACGATCACGCCTGTCTTCAAGTATATGATTTATTCACTGACACCTCTAACATCCACATTGAAAAGGTCTGAAACTGCAATTCTCGAAATTTACCTTCAGTCTTCGGAGACCCGAGTGGCCGTGATGTCTAAAGCGTTCAACGTTACGTATCACTGCCATCTCACTTCTGTCCGAGTGCATTCTAGTCTAAGGCTCGGCCAATGTGGATACGTGAGAAAGCTTGTCAGTAACTTCCCGCAGTTCGTTGGCTCTTCCCTTGTGTTTTTTTTTTCGGGGTTCTTCCTCCGCTAGTTATAGTGACCGCCATATTTAGCATATCTTGTGCTGAAAAATGGCGTTAAACCCCTTTAACAACAACATCTTCAATAACGTCTGACCTGTTCAGGAAAGTGACTTGGATGCTGGAATTTGAAGCCACTTCTTTCAGCTATGCGCACTATATCACCAGTTCCTTCTCAAACATTTGCTGTTTATGTCCGTTTTTTAATTTTACAGCCCTGATTTGTCAGCCTTGTACTTGTGTAAAAATTGCTATAAAATTTTGATACACATATGTTTTGTTCGGGAAAGAGTGTAGTGATTGTGATGGTGGTTTTCCTGGGTGTGGGTGTGGAATAAGTGGAAGAAAAGAGGGACGGGGAAAGTGACAATTCCAAGAAAAGTGTCTGGGCATGCAAAATGCTTAGCTTTATATTATCTATTTAGAAATTACCACACACACACACACACACACACACACACACACACACAAACTATTATAAAATTTACCACACACAATTTAGAAAATTCCCACACACACGCAGACACACACAAAGGAAGACATAACTGAATATTGAAATCCTATTTTCCAATTAAAGCTATAACTAATCTACGTGTTCATCCGTAATTCCAGACAAGCCAAGAAGCATTTGCGAGAACATAATTTGACAGAAAAGGCCCAATTTTGAGCTTCAATGAGCCAGAGCGGGGCTTGAAATTATAGTTCGAGTTCGATCTAGCCCTTGTCCAATTGCTCTCTGCTTTGCAGGGTGTCAAAACAAGTAACAATTCTACATAAATCATTCAAAGCTATTTATTTCGTATTCCCCAAAGCAAGTTAGTCCGTTCTTTCTTTTGTTCGCACCTATATATCCTTGATGGTATTTAGAGCGAAAACAAATTATAACTAAACAATGAATTATATGAAGTGTCTAGGTAGTGCGACTTTATTTTTCAACGTATTATGCATATTATCTTGCATTTAATAAAGAGAACCCCTCACTGGGGGGTTGATAACCGAGCAGATATTATCTCCCTAATGTTAGCCTTTACACCCCAAAAGGGAGAATTATACAGATTAAGCCTTTGAAAATAGCCGGTGAAGCTATTTAAGTGTTATAATGATAACTAGAGATGAAATTAACTCCATCCAAATAAAAAAAAAAAAGTCACATTTTGACTTCGGGAGTGGATGATTATACAAAATACTTGGGTTACCTTATTCGTCGTTTAGGGGTGAGATGAGAGGAATTAAAATAAGTAATTTGTGGTGATAAATAACTTTTTACCAAACGATCCTTTTCGGTTAACATCTTTATAAGAATGCTTAAGATATTTTACTTTGTATTTGGGTACAAGTGGTTTCCCAATCCAGATAATGATCATACGTGTTAGTAATGATCAGTGTTGCACTGAACTAGATACTCCATGTACATTGACATGATACAAATCGATTGGCGATTAAATACTCTATTACAATCCCGACAGATAATTACTTGAACATTTAATAATCGAGCAACGTTTTTATATGAATTATAAAACGAGCGAGACTGTAGCTTTTATATACCCTTCATACATATTTATACTTTTTATACACTGAATCATACGTTTTGATACTTTAGTCCTTTCTGTACACTGCGACAAAATATTGATACTTTAGGGCTTTTTGCAACAGTCGTTTTCGAAAAGCTTTCGCAAAAAAATAAATAAACGGAATAGTACGAGTTCTTATAAGTGTACAAATCCAGGAAATATTTGGTTAAAACTGTGTGTGTGTATGTGTGTGTGTGTGTGTGTGTGTGTGTGTGTGTGTGTGTGTGTGTGCAGAAAGGCATACAAAATGAAGATTTGCATATTATTAATCTGTCAATGTTTTAATACCTATGGAAATATGCCCATGAGAAACCAAAATGTACCAGCGAAAAACATTGTCCATTCCCAACACATGTTGACAGTGGCGTCAATAGGGTTGGTATCACCCAGTGTGGTAACTCATGGTGTCACTCTCATGGACCTCATTCCTGCACAAAAATTATTTTTTTTTATAGACAGTCATTTTGATATCACACCCTTTGATGGTGTCACCCGGTGCGATCCGTACCCCCCCCCTCGTAGTGACGCTTTTGCTTGCTGAGTTGGGTTAGGCACGTGAATTGTCAAATTAGGTAGTGTCCGAGCCACGGTCAACAGGAGGGAAGGACAACTGGGGATATATCCCCTGGGCTCAGGCTCCTAAAGAGGACCTGGACTTAACAATACTTTTTTAATTGTAGAAAAGACAATATTTGTTTAAAAAGTAGGAGAGCCCGGGTGTTTTTTTTTTTTATCTCAGAGCCTATTATCGCTCATTACAGCACTGGTCTGAGCTACTCCGTATAAATGTATAACAACATCGTCAGCCCAAATCAAGAGGATTCTTTGGCAATTGTATGCATACATGTGTACGTCTGATCTTCTAAATGATTTTACACTCATTAAGTCTGCATTAGATTTTTTCATATATGTGCAAGTAGCGGTTAATTGTCTTCGTTTAACCTTTGTTTATGGAAAATAAAAAGTACCTTACTATTTTCTACCAAATGGATTAGCTGGTGTTGAAAGGGTTTTTTTTGACATGTGGATTATCCGTAGTAGTCTATCTACATGTGCCGAGTGATGACGGACGGAGATGAAAGACTTAAGAAATCGGTACTATTGTAAATATCCCACAACGAATAAGTGAGTTCACCGGGGAAAAAATAGCTTATAACCAAGATGGTTGCTTCATTGAATGAAAGCTGAGATTTATGATATATGTGCGATATGCAACATGACAGCGCAACTAAATGTCTGAAAACACAAATGTTTATATACATTTCAAAAGTTAAATACACGAAGATCTGTTCCGTTTTAGGTGAATAGTTGGATGCTGTGTGCAAGCGAGCAGGTTTGACAGTTAGAGGAGACTCTTATGTCTCACTGCGGTCTGGCTACAAAATGATAGCAAAGGAAGGGTCATAAACTATACTGGTGTGCAACCCATTCGTTTCTTGTGTTTTTTAAACCATGAAATGCATAAAAATATAGAATGCTTGCTTGTATTTGTTTTTTACTACGTCGGGTAAAGCTAATTCTTATATTAAACTAATCATCAAGACTGGCTTTAGGGCATCTGGGCATGGCGATCAATGCGATTTCCTTGTAGGTCGATAAATAAGTCTCACACCTATAGTGATATTGACTGGCGGTTTAGGGGATGATATCGCCTATTCATTAAAACCCACAAACATATGCAGACAATCTTGTCTGTAAACATCAGTGAACATTATTTTTTTGCAGCTGTTGAGCTACTTTCCGCTGAAGGGTTCATTTAGCGATATGTGCATAATATTACTGGATCAAATCATGATTAAAGACTTGAAAATCGACGTGGAATAGCACAGCTCTCTGTTCTGTGGACATTTTGAATTTCGCGCTCGATAATGTTATTACAAAATATAACTAGGTGCCCGAACTGTACATGGGTGTGTTCCGCAAAGATTTGTATTCAGCAAAATTGCACATTTTATTTAACAAGTGACACAGACAAATATAGTATCCATCAGTATCAACACAGATTTGGTGGACTGATTTATCGGACTAGTTGTCTTGGGCCCTGAGTTCCAATGGCGAAATTATTAGGCATACTACTGTAATTCCAACGGCCCGTCCTCGCTGCCAGCATGGCACCTTGGGCTTCGCAAGCTGAAAGACACGGATTGGTAGCCATATGAACTTCAACCGTGCTACCATATTGTGGACGACTATTTTAAAACTGGAGTATATAATTTAACGAAAATAGAAATAATTAGATCTTAAGACTTGAAAAGTGAAGTTTATCATGATCATGTTTTATAAGAGTCACAATCAGAGTTATGTGCTGACCAGTCACTAAAAAATAAGACAAAATATACCTGATATTAGGAGTGAAAAGGCGAGAAAACACGTGCCAGGGCTCCATAAATTAGCTTGTTGTCTCTGTCAAAGTACACTTCTGGCATTACAGTTTTATAAGCTTCACTACTGACGATGTAACTTATTTAGTTTGTCTGCATATTTGAATATATACGGAAAAGGAAAGGCACTTTTGAAAAGCTGACCGACAATATCATATCTAACATTTAAAATTAAATTGAATCAGTTAAAAAATATCGTTATCAATTAAATGCTTCAAGAAATTTCAAAGAAGTATCAAATAACCCATGCTTTTCACTTGCCCACTATATATTTGTTTTATTTATTTTTTGGGGAGGGGACATGATATTGCTATGGATCAAGTTTTTAAAAAATACGATAGTTTAAGAAACTTTGTCGATTCAGAGCTGATTCGCAAGTTGATATTTCCCTAATGCCGCCAGTAACTAATTTCTATATATGCAATGGTTGTAATGTGTGCGTGTGTGTGTGTGTGTGTGTGTGTGATTTGGATTTTTAACGTAGCTTTAACAATTTTCAGTCATATCGCTACCATATCTGCAGTGTGGCAGTTTATAGTGATATCTAGCACAGTGGCATCATGCCACAGATATGTGGCATGATGTCCCACCCAGTCACATTATTCTGACACCAGGCCGACCAGTCCTAACAATAACATCTTACCTCTTAATTCTGAGCGCCAAACGAGGCAGCTGTTAGTACCATTTTTTAACGTCTTTTGGTATGACGTAGATGGGGTTCAATCCCGCGACCTTTCGCATCCGAGGCCGACGCTCTAAGTTTATAATGAATAAACATTAATCACTTATTATCTGAAGGGATAATTAACTATATGGAAACCTAGAAAATATCATTCAAAAACGACAAGAGAGTTACATATCACTATCTCTTTTGCTTAAGACGCCTCTTTGATAAAAACGTTTTTGTTTTTTTTTTTAAATTAGCAAAATATTTTGAGTTTGAAAAAAAATAATTATTGCTTTTCTTCTCCTTAGAATGCGTTTCTCCTATCAGCTCCAAAGACAAGGATTCTTTTGGAGACTAAAACCCTTTACATCTCCTTTCTTATCAAGAATATTTTTTTCATTAAAACATAAATCTAAGTACCGGTAACTGTTTCCTCTCTTCTAAAATGTTTGGTAATTTAGTGTTATAAGAAAAACTATTAGACACTGATTTTAAAGGAAAACGTGAAACGTGTAAGGAAGGCTAAGTCTGTTGCGTTAGTAACAGTTTCAGGGTCTCAAACTGATTTTATCCAAGACCTATTTTGAGAACACCGGCGAACTGGTGCTTCAATAAAATCATGTTGATTTTATAAACCGTTTTTTTTTACTCGTTTACAAGAAGTGCCCGACTGCAAATTGCACAGATCCAGATCTGCCTTTGCATAATGCGCCGGCACACTTGGGACTGTGTAGTGTGATAGGAGTAATCAGTAGAACCAGCAATTTATACAATGATATACAGGCTCATTATGCTACGGCATATCAGTATTATTGCTGTTGGCACTTTGACTCGACTTATAAACGAGTTCAGACGGTTGACGGTTCTAACATGTCAAAACATAAATGAATGTTTAAAAAAATATGTTCACGTCCAATAAGGTGACTGTCTTGGAGGACAGCGTAAGTTTTCCTCACAATACGGGGCCCTGAGTGGCCGATTGGTCTAAAGCGCTCGCCGCAACGAAACATTGCCATCTCACCTCTGTCTGCCTGGGTTCGAGTCTCGGGCTGGACCAATACGGGTAAGTGAGAAAGCTTGCCAGTAGCTTCTCGTGAGTAGGTGGTTTCTTCTGGGGTTTTCCCGGGTTATTTTCCACCATTTATACTGGCCGCCATATATAGCCTACCTTGTGCTGAATAATGGCGTTAAACCCTACAAGAACAACAACAACAACAACAAAAATCCCCACAAAAAGTATATACATTCACATTGTCCAGTTTGCTGCATGATCCTTTGGTTACAGGTAAACATTATTACAAAGTACACGGATTTCATGCATACCGAGGTCAAATTAGAACAGACTGCTGTCTCTAACCTCTTCTGTTTTACCTTTAACAAGATCATTTTATTTCACTTCTTGAACGTAGTCCACCAGATCGTACCCTGGAAGACAGCCGAAATACCACAGCATAACATGTGGTTTTGCTGGGATTGAAGTTGAAAGGAGATATTTCATTAATGAGCAGTGAGAAAATATTTTTTGCTCTTTTGAAGTAGTATCAACTTCAACTGGTATATCTGCGCAGATAAAGTTACTGCGTAACAATGATGAATAGAAGTCATGATTGCCGATAAAAGGTTTTAAAAAATTTCGAAATTAAATATCTATCTAAGTAAACAATATTGCATCTTAATTTTAAGAGTATAGAAACCATTAACCATTATTTATATTCTGAGCTGTTGAAAGCGTAGTTTATGATGTATGTAGGTAAAGAGTATATTAAGATATCGGCTTTATTCTTAGCCTGGCTAAGATAGTACAAATTATGCGTTGAGTCTAGCTGAACTAAAATACACTTTTTCACTGTTTAACTTGTTTAGAACAATACATAGATCTTATTTATTATATCAGGTCTCAAGCATTACTGAAAGGGATATAATAACATATATGATTATTGAGTAATGAATATCGAACAAAATTTTCTTCTACCCCCAACACCGTTTTCATCGCATCAATATCAACACTGACTCAGCTACCATAGGAATACAAATAAGTGCCCGTGAGTACAATAACAAACAAATAGCAAAACCAAGTGATGGTATATCATCGCAGTACGCTTGTGAAGTGTAAACTGTTCTGCACTGAAACATTAGATGAAACATTAGTTACTGAGCTACGTTTCTAAAATGATTTACCATTCCAACGAGTCCAAGTAAAGGGAGTTGCAATCTATCTAGAACAGTGTTTGTTTGGTACTGAACAGTCGTAGTATGTGCAACTGGGCAATTTAACTGTCTCCCAGTACGAGTAATCTTTGATGAATAATCCGTCAGATTAAGAAGTAATCTGCAAAGGTCATCTACGTTAAAATAAGTATTATAAGCTATCATTTTGCTCACCCATTTCTCGTGATGAGGAACTTCTGATGCAGGCATCTTCTTCATCAAACAATCCAGCCCTCCGTAAATCTCCATCAAGTAAGCACACAAGGAACAAGACACCTCAATAAAAAAAAATTGTCTCCCAAACGTCAAGTACCGTATATAATCGCTTATAAAACGTGTCAAACTGCAAACTGTACAGACCCAGAAATGCCGTCGCATAATGCGCGTGCATATCTGGGTCAATGCAGTTTGTTAGGAATAACAGTAGGGCACACACCATAGACCCCGATCTGCATCTTGACTCTATTTATAAGCGAGTACATACGATAAGTCAGTCTTGCTACTGTCAATTTGAAAAAAAAAAAGAGTTATCTGACTGAAACAAGTTTAGGTTAAGGTAAAGAAAAATGAAAATCCCCAATCGCCAACAGATTATAGTCGTTCATGCATTGAGTGTTTCTGCGACTGATAACAGTCCCAGGCTGGGCCATGTGCTCCTAGCTGGGATACCGGCCCTTTGCTGGGATACCGGTCCTAGGCTGGGCTACCGGGCCTAGGATGGGCTGGATTGGAGTAGTGAGTATGGTGCCTTCACAACTCCTAGTGACCTTTGACCTTTGTTTACAGACTACAACAGCACACATGTCCAACGGAGGAAAGGAGGAAGGACCCGGAAAACGGGAGCACGACGACACAGCAAGGCCCAGAGACAACCCCTGGGGCAACAACAAACCCGTGACCCCGCGCCACGCATAAGCCTGGCCCAACGCTAGTCAAATCTAGTCCAGTGTTTCTAATGGATAGCCTTATACCAATATTGTGTTGGTCACCTGTGCAATTGTCAATGCTGTTGGAATTGGTCTTATTGTAATAAATGGAATTTTGTGTACTTAGCGTTTTACCCGAAAAGATTTCCTCAGTTGGGTAAATCTCAGACCAAGTAGTCTTATTCAAGTCGTATAACAAATGACAATTCATTACAGATTCTAGTCTGAAACTTATAATTGACATTTAAACACTGAAATAAAATCTCTTATAAATAAACAATTAGTAATAAATATGAATTTATGAAACTTTGAACATGTCAATTCCTACAACAATGTTCTAATTATATGCAAAGAAATAACACAATTTTTCAGAACTTCATCCTTTTAGACCATTTTCAGGAAGTCGAATCTGGGATTTTAATCTCCATTATTTAACGCATACGCAATCAACGTAGGGCAACTTTCAAGCGATCGTCATTAACATAGTAAACGTTCGTGAAGAAGTTTCAAATAAATTTGTAAAGTTTAACGTATGTACACCCTTCACTGCAATGGTGCCTTTAAAAATCATGAGTGAATAGTTTAATAACCTGTCTAAAATAGAAAAGTAGACATGAGCACAAAAAGCACCAGAGATGATCTGAGCAGCGGAGGGAGAGGATTGGTGGGCCCTATGAAAAAGTATCCAGTATGCCCCAATAAATCACAAATTGGAACAACAGTGGACCCCCGGAACGTTGTGGTTCCCTCCCCACCCCGGAATTTGTCTCCACGGTCCTGGATAGGACTTACAAAGTTGGAGGACCTATTTCTGAAAGGAATGGGGCGGATGGACGGTTTTCCTATGTGACCGGAATTACAACTGTACAAATCTACATGTATTTAGATGACTCTTCAAGACTATATCCTAGCGAAAGCACGAGGACTTACAAATCTCTTTGTTGCATATAATAAATTTCAGAGAGTATGGATGCAGACAGGTGAACGCAGCATCATCAATTTTAACGTGATTAGATGCATATCCCAATCCGAGGAGTTACACCAGTTACACATATTTGATAGTACTACAGCAACTGGCCATTGCAAATGTATCGCAGGATGAGTTATCTCATCGTTTTTATTCATATTTGTTCAAGGATATAGCAAACAAGAGAGAGAGAGAGAGAGAGAGAGAGAGAGAGAGAGAGAGAGAGAGAGAGAGAGAGAGAGAGAGAGAGAGAGAATAAATGCCTCAGCCGATCAAATGATCATAAGCATTTTTTTGTGAATAACGTTCATTCCCATTTATTAGCTAAATGGCAAATCTTTGAGGAATTTGATTGCTTAATATGTGATGTGCTGCATTTGGTGTTCATTGTTTGCTGCTATTTAAACAAGTTAACTTGTTTATTTTTGGATTATTTGTTACCATGCAGTCATAAGGGGGAGGGCTAGTTCAAATGATAGTAACGATGCTGTGACAAAGTAATATATACTCATTTATTGTTTTTAAAAAAAAACCGGATAAAACGTACAGTTCAACTTAAATACTTGTGGGCTGGCATATTACTGTTATTAGTATCTGCATCGATTTATAATGACAAATACTTTATTCATATAAGAAGTTTAGATTACTGTAGTTGCCTTACGTCAAATGCGCGTGACCGTACCGGATTCGGCTATGGAATAGGTTTGGCTAGTATCGGTATCTCGTATCCAGATGTTGATTTCATTCTTTTTTCCCAGGTACATGAGAATCATAATTTTTTGACGTGCTGATATTGTCCTTTTATGCTCTTATCAAAGAACCCTAAGACGTCTAAAACCATGACCATATTCAGTTTCAGTTTCGAAACCTTATTACAGGTAATGTACAACAGAAACTTTCTACTATACTTAAAATTCTGTACAAATTGTTGAATACATGTTACACCAGAATGAAATCTCCATTATTAGTCGATCGTTTACACAAAGTGAAAAACTGACAACAGTGAAACAAATCTTGAAATAAATCATCTGAAAAAAATCGCGTATCTGATAATTAGTCATATTTTCAAAATATATTTACCTGGAGTCCAAATTAGACATCCCTGTTTGGAAAGACTGTTATAGCATCCTTTATTATAGGGAGCTACCACATGGCCCAGAGAGAGAGAGAGAGAGAGAGAGAGAGAGAGAGAGAGAGAGAGAGAGAGAGAGAGAGAGAGAGAGAGAGAGTTTCTATATATCCATATATCTAAGATTACGTGGTGTATGCCTGTATCGAAGAAAAAGAACGAAGACGATGTCATTTTGTCTGCATCGTCAGGTCAATAGTAATATTTTTGTTCAAGCCATTGTTAAAATTTTGTACAAATCCTTGAATCCGAAAAAGGAAGATACAGCGTTCAGCGGAGCTTACATTCTTAAATGAAAACTAAAACTTCCGCCGGCACAGCGTGTGTACGCAAACTCCAGAATTACTTTACTGGGTCACAATACACCAGATATTGTGGTGATTTATGTGTCCCTGTTTTCCTGCGTCTGTATCCTTTTCATCATCATCATTGATCAACAAATGCATGCAGTTCGCCTAATTGCTGTATACTGGCAATTCCGGATCAGAGCCATTGCCCGAGGCGCTGTTGCCTTTCTTTAACTTACCCATGGTTTCTATTTATTAATGTGAGAAGACCCGTAGTTACTGAGCTGCTTGTCATAAAAATGGACATAAAGTTCCAGTTTTTGTTGTCTTGTTTTGGTTTAGTTTCTTTGGGGGGGGACTTTACTACACAATGCGCCATTAACATTCTGGAAATAATTTCCTGCAAAACCAATATAATTCTGCAGATTTTATAGGTTACATTTACCATGTGTCAAATACTTGACGAGAGAGAGAGAGAGAGAGAGAGAGAGAGAGAGAGAGAGAGAGAGAGAGAGAGAGAGAGAGAGAGAGAGAGAGAGAGAATTAAAAATTTTAGTTAAAGACGTTACCTTGCGCTCACTTTACTACATGCTGCGGTCATGCTAGTTTGAGTTTCCTCTGACCCTTGACACCAAATTTTTAATATTTGTTTTTTTATGTTGGGGTGTAGGGTCAGAGTCCATTCCCTATCAAATTCTCGGAATTTGCCGACACCATTTGGTGTCGACATAGGGTACTCACCAACTATCAGGCCTAGCAAACTTAAATGACCTTACATTGACCCATACTTACTTTAAATCGACTGGGAACTCATTTGTCTTCTCAGAAATTACAAGCATAACACCGATTTTGTCTTTAATCCGTTGTGAGATGAGACGAAACTACAGCGTTACAACTCAAAAAGTCACGTGATAACAACACAGCGTTGACATGTAGTTTCAGTGTGATTAGTCAGCCTCTTTCCAGGAAGAAAGAACAGCGAAATGTTTCGGGATGCTGTTGTCTCAATTAATATGTTGAATACTACGTGTTTTTTTCTTCTTATTATTGTAGACATTGCGTGACTTTCATTCAACATTTTCGAGTTTTTGTCTTCTTTCTGCCATACTGGAATGGCAGGTTTGGTGCATAAACCTATATTGTAACATGGCAGGTAAAGACGAATACATAGAGGCTCTGGCCAATGAGATACTTTAAGAAAAGGGATACTTTTTTAATATTAAAGACCTAAAGTATGAGCCTATGAGGTAATAAAATCAGTTATCAATGGAAGTGACACATTTGCCGACCTCCATACCGGATATGGGAAAACGCGGTGTTTGTTATTATCACGTGACTATTTGAGTTCCGATGTTTATGCCTATCAGCCGCGAGATTTAGTTAGTCATGTGACTAGCAATGCAAATGGTGCGAACGAGGTCAAAATTCATCAACGCTGTAATTTCGTCTCGTCTGACCACGGATTTTAGACAAAATTGGTGTTATGCTTGTAATTTCGGAGAAGATAAATGAGTTCTCTGTCGATTTAATGTAAGCAAGGGTCAATGTAAGGTCATTTAAGTTTGCTAGGCCTGATAGTTGGCGTTTACCCTATGCTGACAACCAAATGGTGTCGGTAAATTCCAACTTTTTGATAGGGAATGGACTCTGACCTTACATCCCAACATAAAAAATCAAATATCAAAAATTGGGTGTCAAGGGTCAGAGGAAACTAGGAATACGGTCATGCTGTCACGCTGTAAGCACTTAGCTTTAGAGTTTTTTTTATCTTTTCAAACTGATGGTGGCTTGTTTGTCTATCTTTGTCTCTTATGTAAAACTTTAATGACTATTCTATGCATGGAAATTTTAGGATAAAGGAATGAAATTATTTCTTTACATGTCAAAACATTTGAAAAGAGGAACTATGCAAATGCCATTTTAGGAGAAAGGGCTAAATTCACGTTGTTGATGAAATTACTTTCATTACAAAATCAAGTTCTTCTTGATGAATGAGTTTATTGTTCATTTAAAAAACTACTGTCTTTAGCGAATTTTTATTCAATCCCAAATAATGTAGAAAATGTTCCAAATGATCGTAAAAGGAAGAGGACAATGGTAACGCGTGCAAATATTTAATAAAGTTTATTAATATTTTAATAATTAAACGTCAACGGTGGCAGCTTTTATAACATCAAACCTCACTTCAGAGCAGGAAATGTCATGATCACAACATAAACATATTTGTTACTTCAGTGTATCGTAGCGCTATAAACTCTGCGAGAAACTCAAAGTAAAATGACGCCATCATGAGTTTTGCCTTTTATTATTTAATGAAAAACTAACTCTTTATATGGATTTAGTAATGGCAATGGAGTCAAGTGCGCGCGCGCGTGTGTATGTAATTTAGATAATGTAGCTTTAACAAATTTTCAGTCATATCGCTACGCTGTCTGCGGTGTGGCAGTTTATAGTGATGTCTAGAACTAGGGCAGCATTCCACAGACATGTAGCATTATGTCCCATCTAGTCACCAGGCTCAACATTAACCTTTTAATGCTGAGCTCCAAGGAAGGCAGCTCTTAGCACCATTTTTAAAAAAAATTCTTTTGTATGATTCAGCTCGGGTTAGAACCTGTGATCTCCCGCATCCAAGATGGACGCTCTAACCACTAATGCTACTGGTGCGGTCTCATATGAATGAAATTATAAAATCAAAAATAAGTATACGAGACTTTAGAAATATTTAGTTATTTACTACCTGTCGTAAATCGGCCAAAGAGGCTTTCTTTTGTGGAAAATCGGCATGATCTCATTGAGTGGATCTTATTAAACAAACTCTCATCAGCATACACATTTCCTTTTGTGTTTCATAAAAAAGTCAGTGTCTTCAAATTGTGCAAAAGGTAAGAATTTTTAAGTACTCGTATACCTATCACGTTATTGACATTTAGTGACTGTATCTTTACTTGGGGTTTGATATTGGGTACTTTTCCCATACTTTTTATGCAGTGATTTACTTGTGAATTTATATTCATACAAGAGCATCGCAATAAAATATGTATTTAGTGTGATTTTTAATTGTTCGGGTCCTTAGATAAGTAAAATTATAAGTTTTCATTACGCTGTAAACGTCAGCATATAACTGGTGATCGTCAAAGAGTAATATTTATGCATGTGTGTTTTCTGCGAAGATTTTATTAATTTGTGCATATGTTTTGAATATTCGATTGCTGCAACATCAGCAATGTGCAATTGGCAATTTTTTTCAGTTGAAAATAATACAGCTGAAAATGACTAGTATATGTCCTTTTCACTAATAAATATACTTCATGGTAAACATTACATGTAATCCGGTGCCTACAGTTGGATATAAATTAATCTTAATTTGTCTCTTAGAACATGCAGGCTGGCTTCTAGAAAAGGCAGTGCAAAAGACCGAGTTTTGACCTCTCTATCATTTATCATCCGTTGTTGTCACAGCTGCATTCAGCACCATGTAACATCATAACACATGATTAACGGTTGTTTTAACTTCGCTGGCTAATTTACGAGACAGCCCATCTCTTTCTCACTATGTAAGTAATAAGTTGCAGTTTTCGTAATTGGTAGCCTGCTGAAATGTCAACCACTGTGATATTTTCATTGCACGTTTATTGTACGTGTCACTAAAATTTGATTTTTACTTCTAATTTCGACTAAAATATTTGTTTTTGTTTCATGGTTTTGTTCATTTGTATTCAGAGACATCCAGTACCTGGATACACGCTTTTAGAATTATCGGTGGTGCAAGTTCACGCAAAAAGTAAAGATATAAATTTAAACTATCATTCTGCTTTGGGTGAAAGTCTTTTTGTTTGTAAAAGTTCTCCATTATCAAGTTCTTCCAGTTGCAAAGCAAATCTACGATGTTTCTCTTCAAACTGGTAAGAAACGCAAATTCGGTGTCTACGAACATTTCAGGGGGTGAAAAATCTAGCTTAACTTTGAAGTTCTGCGGAAGAAACAGTTATTTAATTGAAGCACTTTCCTGGTAACTCTGTTTAGATGCCTTTAATTGTTTTATTGCGCTTTTATGGTCCACGAACACTATTTAAACGTGTCAATTAATTTAATACAATACGATGATGTAATTGTTGGTGATGCTATTCGGAGATACTGCTGAACATAGTAACAAAACAGTTGCAAACGAGCAGTTGTGCTATTCGTCATAATGCGAAAATATGTGTATGTAAATGCATCCATAGACTTTAACAAGTAAAATAATCTCATGAAATCCATCAGTTCAGTTTGAAATATATGTTCTAAGACATTGTTTCTTTATACCTACATAACAAATATCAAATCACAAAAATCTATAAAAGATTTCTTTCGAAAATCTAGAACTGTTAAAGGCACGTGTTATAGAGAAGCATATATAAATATTGCATGCACGCAGGCACGCACATGAGAAATAACTATATTAAACGTTGTCTCAGATTGTTTCTATCAAAGGACAACTGAATAAGAAGCCATTGAGAAAATACTTAAACAGTATATATTTTACCTCCCGCGCTGCGGGACTTGTATAAATGTTAGTATAATCGGTATACCAGACACACGACTAACATGTGGTTTTAAAAAAAAGCACCCAGTTACACGGGGAAATATCGATATAAAAACAGGTACGGCGGCAAGTTGCTGCTTGAAACTGAGTGTGCTGCTTGAAACTGCGGAGGTTTTTTTTGCCCCTCATCCTCCCGGGTCTACTACATAAATATTGGTCTGTAGAGTTCGTATATTGCGCTGCTAAGAAAGACACGTGTTATTTCGCAGGCCACCATCATCTTATTGTTAGATCAGCCTCTTTCCTATCTTGGTACTAATTTCACCGGCACCAATTAGGCGCATCTCTGAGGCCACCTATAGCCCATCTCTTAACAGTGCTCTGCACATCTGTACACATGTTGCATGTTTGTAATAAACTATAGTACGAACATAACATAAATAAGTTGCACTTTCCTTACCTTTTCCTGTGACTCTGAAAGTGTATGCATCAAGAATTAATAAACAGTATCATGTCCCAGAAATAAATCCAATTTGCAAATTAAAATCCGTATTGTGTGGAAGCTACAGCATACATGAATACTGTCAGTTACGGAGTGGAATCGGATACCGGCTCGCGCAAGCGTGGTGTTCTGTCACGTGACCGATAATCCTTGATTCTTAGATCCAATTTTCTCAAATGGAGAAACAAGATATTGTTGAATAGTTTGTTCATCTTCGGCATTGGACGAGGCTTTTCAATAAGAAATTACCCTCTCAAATTGCTACCCAATAGAAGACGATTCTTGTCGATCGTCTGCTATACTTGTATGAAGAAATGAATAATTTGTCCCGCAAGGCCGTGCTACACTAGCGTTTGTCAAATATTCTTATTATGCGTGGTCGACATGATGGAACGTGCCAAGGAGTGTTATTTATCTTTTCATATAATAGCATTACGGAGAAATTGTGTGTGAACATTCGGATAATTTTCCATAACCTTACCATGTATGTTAAAGAATCGGGTTTCTTGAAAAAGTGTAAGAAAATTTAAATTGGACTAATGTACATTTCAGCTTAGGCTTGCAATGTCATTGAGTAATTTTAAGATATAAGACTGCATCTGAGATTCATTCTTCAGTACAAAGAATATATTTTCATATTCACAACGAAATTCAGTAAGAAAATGATAAAGAATTATATTACTACCAATTCCATTGGCACCACAAACTACGGAAAATATCAAAATTCGAAAAGTCACTTCCATGCCAAATAACTCAGCTGTTTATTTTTGACTGAAAACGACATGTTTCATTGTAAATAGGAAAGAAAGATCATCAAAAATTTAAAGTTTAATACCCAGAATACAAAATACATATAGAAGCAGCTATAAAGGTTACGCGGGTACATTACTATCCGTGACAAATTGGAACTGTGCTTTTATAACATGACATGTAAAATATTATAGAACCTTAAGACCTCAATAAATTTGGGTAGGAATGTGAACCTGTTGCCCGAAGAAATTGTTTACATTTTGCTAAATCATTGTTTTTTTATGATCATTATGATATTGCATGACAAATGATGTTAAAATGTGCCAGGAAATCAAAGTACATGAATAAGGATTACGTGCGGTGAAGATGTAAATCGTTATTTTGCGGGTGGGGTGAGGTGGGGTGGCATACGGTATGTCCAGCACAAACTAGATAAATGCTGACGATTTAGCATGTAAGAAAAAAATGTTGCGCTCTCTGTCGTACAATATTTTAGTAAGGTGATTGTATACAAGGTAATATCTATAAAAGTTGACGTTAGGAACGCTTTAAGCAGCGAAGAAACTTGACATAGAAACTATTTTCCAGATAAATTGCAGCAATTACCATAACATATTTGAAATCGGACGGAATGTATGTTATACTACGGCCTGAGTGACCATTCTAGACCGACATTCCGATCGAAGAGGATGCTCACAGTTGTCGTGGAATTTAAAGATTCCGCTAAGATCAAATACCGGAGATTTCACGAAGTTCTAGTAGTGTAACAAGAGCGCTCAATGCCCAGCAAAATTAATCTGCTTTATCGTAGAGAATGAAAAATTTGAATCAATAATCCTGCAGAGATCCAGACAAGCGTCTGATCTTTTGCTTGTATCCCTTCTGTGTCTTCCGCTACAACCAGATTGGGTGCAGTTAAATTTAAATTAAAGCAGTATTTTATCAAACTCTGACCCGAATTTTTTCAACCTATCGGTTTGGCCTATTTTCCTCCTCGGTGCAACACCGTTAAATTTTCATTTATAAGCACTTAAAGTTAAAGATACAAATAGCTGCTTATGAAAGATAATTCATCACTAATACCGAAAAAAATAGTGTTAATTTAGAACTAATTGAATATATATATATATATATATATATATATATATATATATATATATATATATATATATATATATATATATATCTATATATATATATAAAATATATAATGTAGGCAAATTATATATTAAGTCATACAAAGACTAAAGTATATAGTATATTCAAGTAAGTTTCAGAAAATACACTTACGCATTGAAAAATTAAAGGAAAGCAGTTTCAGTTTAGCATCTTCTTTGACTTTAGAAAACAAATAAGACATAATTGATTTATCGCAGAGATAAGCTGTGCAATTCATTAAAACGAACATAAGTTAGGTACGAATACCGGAGAATTAAAAAAAATGTAAATATAATTATTTTGTCATTTCATTTACATACAAAGGACGTCAAACGCACAATATAATGGATGTCGTGCCCACAGACATCTTAGAAAATTGGAGGCTCCAGGTCGTCGAGTGGTCAAAGGCGCTCGCCTTTACAGATCACTTCAATATCAACGCTCTCAGTTGGGTTGGAGTCTTTTCTCATTCAACTTAGGTAGGCAAGAAAGCTTGCCAATAGATTTCTAAGGGTCAGTGTTTCTTACATGGTGTTTTCTGGGTTTTTCCTCCACCAAATATACTGACCTCCATGTATAGCCAGCCTATCATGTGCTGAAAAATGGCGCTGCACCCACAAAAATCAAACATTTCATAGGGAAAAGCCCATGGCACTCTTGTGCTCTTCAGATCAAGTTAACCCTATGATATTTATTACAAATGGCAAATAATATTTTAAGCTAAAAATATATCAAAATTAAAGTGACAAAATTAAGGAAGAAAATGGTTTGAATTCTTTTAGTAAAAACGGTGTGCTAGTTCCAGTCCGAAATGGCGCTTGTCGACATTTTACCACCGGTTGTAATTAGTTCTGGAATTTTGCTCAGTCACGCATATAATGTCCTTTTTTTTTTTGTTTCTTACAGATGACTGGTGCATGGATTACATTCACTCTTTTCTAATTCTATAAACGACATTCGGTTCAACTAGACGTGAGGAATTTTAGCAACCAGACGGACCCTAGGTGAAACCGTTTGAAACGAACAATTAAAAACTATTCTTCCGTTACTCTTGAGTTGCTCACTCGCAAAAATCGCTGAATCAGCATGTTCAAAGCAGACACAAAAATTGTAAGTTTTTCCAATGGCACCCATAGTTTTAATGCATATACAGATTAAAATCAATACAGTATAGGTCACAGTTTATCTGTCTGAACCCAGAAACTTTGCTTTGTTTAGTTGCAATCACAGTTTAACAGAATGACATCATTAATAAATAAAACAATGGCACGTAATCCGAAAGCTAACTCCTGTTTGAGAACTACTTACAATAAGAATCCTCGAAAGAATATAAGGATTTGAAAACATTCGTTCTTTAGATTTTAATTTGCTTTTGTTTTTCTTGAAATACAGTTTTGGATTAGTTCTTACATGGATTATTTGGATTATTTTAGGAACAGTATTCAATCCTTTGTCAAAATTATTTTTCACATTAACATTTTATTCCTAGCTATTCAGTCGTCCCATGACTTGGGAGCAATTAAAATAGTATAGATATGGCCAACTACAAGTACCGCATTTACTCGTTTATAAGCCTACTCCAACTGCAAACTGCACAGGCCGAGATCTGCCGTTGCATAATGCTCCGGCAGATCTAGGTCTGTGCAATCTTTTAGGAGTAATCGGTAGAACAGACAACATTACCCCTGATCTACAGGCGCATTATGCAATTGAAGATCAGAATCGTTGCTGTTTGTAGCTTGATAAGACGTATAAACGAGTATAAATTGTTTTACATCTCCATAATATTATATAACAAAGATGAATATATAGTATATCATATGCAAATATCTTACAGATGATTTTTAATCCGGATCTTCTATATTAATCAAACGGAATAAATGTGTTGTATCCAAGTGGTCGCACACCCTCCTACTTGTTTTTAAAAAAATCCCACTCGCCACCGATTTTAAAAAAGAAAAAAAAAGCATCAAAGTTAATAAAATAGTAAGATCGTTCATCAGTTTATAATTTCTAATCTAACACTATCAACTTATCGGCGTTTCAAATCAACCGGAACCTAACTGTATATAAGGAGATTGCTCGATGTCCTCTTCTTTCTAGCACAGTCCATTTCACTAAAATCCGTGTTCTCTGTTTCGAACATTTGCGATGTCTAGTTTTAATAGTTCTAGAAAATGAAGAAATAATGAGAAGGAATTCTTGTATACGTGTGTTAAATGAGGTGTAACTCCAAATAGTGCGGAATTATGGAGGTTATCAAAGACAGCGAAGTACAACACTAATCTTATTTGAAAACACCGACACGCCATTGGAAATACGGCGACAGTGTTACGAAATAACCTCCGTTTTGATTCGAAATGCCAACAAGTTGAGTGTTTGCACACACACACACACACACACACACACACACACACACACACACACACACACGGCGACAGTCAGGTTAGAAATTATAAATTGATGAATGAAACGACAACGATTTGTGCATTTTTTTATATCCTTGTTTATTTGTGTTATTAAAATAGGTATGGGTTGTGAGGTGGAATGGAGACTAAAAACAAAATGGGGGTGTAATAATATTATACTGCTATAAATTTGTTATACATTATATAACTGTAGATAACATAGCCTTTCCTGTTATCATACATCACATTCAAGTGTATAAGGCGGATTTATGTTCTGTTTCCAGAAAAATGGACTTATAGTGGATCAGTAAAACATATTTATTCTAATAAATATATTGTAATTGATAGTAGTTTTAAAAAGTCAATTTTTTATGAATAAAATTCATAATAACTGCCTTTGCAAAAACATGCGATCGTTTTTTTTTTCATTGCAAAGGCCAATGATCACTATATTATAATCAGTGCTTTATTTTTTTTACACCGATCACGATAATTCATTTAAATTGCATTCATATTACTTATAGTTCCAAAATTGTACTAATACGTAATTTTCAAACTATCATTAAGTTTTGAAGTAACGTTTTAAAAACAATAATTTGCCTGAAGACGTCGAATGGTCAAGTTAAATTCAGACTTCGACTTTTCAGCTGGCTTGAATTTACTTAAATTTAGCGAAATTCGGGAAAGATTCTACAGTCGACTTGGGTTTAACGCCATTTTTCAGCACATTATAGGCTATACGTGGTGGCCAGTATAACTGGTAGAGGAAGAGCTTGGAAATCCCCGGTATGAATCACCGACCAACGGGAAGCTACTGGCAAGCTTTCCGACATACATATATTAGCGGAGCCTATGACTCGCACCCACGTAGACAGGTGAGTTAACATTGATCAGTAAAAGTAAACGCTTTAGAACAATCGGCAACTCGGTGCCCCATACAGTTCACGTTAGACGGCTTGAACATTGGCATAAAATAGTCTTTAGACTGGATGAATCCGTTCAATGCGGAGAACTTCACCTACCTTTGGAGCCAAAGATCGAGCCAGAGACCACAGAAGTGAAAAACGAATGCTTTGCGATATTTCATTGTGTCTGATGATGCAAATATGCATATGTGTAACATGCAGTTACATTTCAATTTTAGTTTTAGGAATTTTGTTAAGCAATTAGTTAGATATGTATATATCACGCAGGTATGGTGGTAGACATGACAAGCGATTAATGGCATTACTCATCAAGATGAAGCACCGATAAAATCTCCCCCAAATTTTTGTCATTCGTCAAAACACTTGAGTTTTGAACCCAAGCTGAACTGCTCTCATTTCACGGTGAAATGTCGAGTTGAAATTTATCTAAAGAATGCCGTATTTTTATTGATCTGTAGACTATGGCATTCGTCTATTTGTTACAGTGGAATAATCAAATGCAAGGTAACACCACTTAAAATTATTCTCTACGAGGGAAGCAGTTATGCCCAAAGGATTACCTTATACATTTTGCAGAGGGTAAATTAGCACATACTTTCACTCAAAACAAAGGGTTCTATTTTTATTCTCACGGTTAGGCAATATAAATGTTAGAGACTGTGATTAGGTCCGGGCACGTGAGCGAACTTGATACAATGTTTCGTTTGTAATGCAGTATTTGATTAGGGTAACAAGGTGGAGGAAAGGGATTTAATGGACTATACACAAAAGAACGGGGTGGTGGTGGTGGTGGTCACTTGATTGACTTTACACAAAAGAACGGGACATAATACACTGCTGCAGATTTGAAGTTAAACAGTACACACGTAAAATACCTGAAAGATCACTGACCGGTGTAAAGGGTTTATTACAATATCCAACCTAAACTGATTACTTCATGAATAAGTAATCAGAAATTAGCCGGTAAATTGTTGACGTTCAAATTATATTTTTATGACGTGCACATAATTTGAAAAGGGGCATCTACGACAGACATACACTATTACATAGAAAGAAAGAAAAAATGAGTTCCAAATTAACAACATTCTCAAGATAAACTATTATTTACAGAAATAATAAAAACCCAGAAGTCGTCAGTGTTTCAAAAGTTATTCACATCTCACTGTCAATTTGTTTCTGTCTGTCTACTTGCAGGTCTGTTTCTCTACCTGTTGTTCTGTTATCACATGCTTCATTGAAAGTTTATGAACACACTTATATACTGCACTATATTCTCGAATCGAACATTTACTGTGGTATCTAAAGATGAAGACAAGCTTTATTACATGTAAACGTTAAGCTAATGACAGTAAAAATACTTATTTGTAGCCAAATGAAAAATAATTATTGACAATTCATCTGTATCTGTAAGCTTGTTTGCAGATAAAAAAAAAAACAGTCCAGAAGTGTAAGTAATGTTATATCCTATTTTTAAAGCAAGAAACAAACAATCACACACACATACATACATACACACATATATGTCTGTGTGTATGTATGTATGTATGTATGTATGTATGTATGTATGTATGTATGTATGTATGTATGTATGTATGTATGTATGTATGTATGTATGTATGAATGTATGTATGTATGTATGTATGTATGTATGTATGTATGTATGTATGTATGTATGTATGTATGTATGTATGTATGTATGTATGTATGTATGTATGTATGTATGTTAGAGAAGGTAACGTAGTTTACTAATGCCATTATATACATATTCACAATCGCTAACTGTTTAAACATGTTACAAGAAAGCACCTGGAATAGTAAGTGACGATGTAAAAAATTATGCTACGTCACGGCTCAGCCTCTTTATTAGACCTCCTGCTTACAATGTTATCGTGCCTGTCATTCACATTTATGTGCAGGAGAAACGAAGTTCCACAAGAATCCCTTTCAAGTGGCAGAGAACAAGCATTTCTGATTTGTATTATTGCTAGGCTCGATGGATAATTCGCTATAGCCCGTGTTGTCGTCACATTAACAAACTACTGCAATACATCAAATCATCCAGTTTCTTCGTTTCCTTGATGAGAAATTGGTTCTGGATTGGCATGGAATCAGAAAGCGAGTGTGTTTTGCACAAGATTGTTAGATTCTGCAAATTTTCCAATGTCAAAATGGTGAATTTTTCTCTTCAAGCAAATTTTATACAATTTAACACTCGGAAAGCAAAACTACTGTCTGCCAGCACAGTATTAAAGAGATACGCTAATTAACTACTAATTTGCAACCTTGGATTTGTGTGCAACAAGAGCACTTGTTTCCTAAAAAAGGGTATTACTGTTTCTAAGGTGTTATATTTCGTAACACGCACACGCACGCACGCACACACATTGATACAAATTGATAGTTGTGCAAATTCAAAAGGTTTCCTAACATTTCGAGCAAAACAAACACTTTGTTAGGGGAAAAAAAAACTGACATATTCAAAACAAACACTTAACACAAAAAATCTGCGATATATTATGGATTCCTAGATATTAGAATCACTTGGGGCAATTTACAAGATATATAACAATACAAAGCTGTACGAAAATAATAGATGAGCAGGTTATTGTATCTCTCTCATTGAACAAGTATGTTTTGACCTACTTCTAAGTTGTGAACTTAGGACGGAAACAGCGTGGCGAGAGATCAACTCCATTTACATCATTTGGTAAAGAAATTATATGCTGGTAAAGTTATGCAAGGGTGTTTCTGAAGGAAAGATTTTAAGATAATTGTGTATCGGGACAAGGGATAAGAACGGTAATAATAATAATAATAATAATAATAATAATAATAATAATAATAATAATAATAATAATAATAATAATAATAATAATAATAATAATAATAGCGATAATGCAATAACAAAGACAATAAAATCATAAAAATGTAATTACTTGTGTAGATTTTAGCGCAAAATTTTCGTCGGGTACAATACTTTTGACTGGCTGATATTTTGTAAGACTTCAAAATAACAAGATACAGTGTGGAAGGACTAGTTAAGATAGCACCAGGCTGCCACAGGTAATCTGACACTAATTATGTGCTGTCTATCGTACCATTTTCTGATAAACATCACCTTTATGTGGATGAAGTCCATTTAGAGGGTTTCTCCCCCCTTCTGTCTCTCATAATGGTTCTTGTGATGTCATTAGTCTGGCAGTGTAGTGCAGTAGGGCTTGTCACTCTCGCGTTTAGCTTGCACAGATAGCTATGCGAAAAGGAGAGCAGAAAGCGTAAGCCATTACATAGCATATCCAGCAACAAGCCTCATGTAGTGCCTCCTGACGGCGCCAAAAGGGAACTGAGTACCGTGTGTATTCAGATTTACCTACAGAGAAATTGCAGATCTGACATAAAGACACGCATCATTCAGTACTACCAGCGAGTAGATACACAATGGTGTTCGTGAACCAGATCCCCAACAATGGGCAAAGAGCATACAGCCTTGTGTGTGTCTCAGAGAGACAAATGCTAAGGGAGTGAGCCGTGAATCAAGAGTGGAGTCCCTAAGATGATCATATGCAAGAACCGGGAAACTTTCGGTAGCTATTGCCACTGAAATGGTACCAAATGTACTGAAATTTCATTTCATGTGGATTCTACTGGTGAAGCCGTAGTGGGGCCCTGAAGTGTAACTAAACAAGTGGATCAAAAACATTGCTACAGGCTTAACAAAACAGAAAAGGAAAATTCCAACACTTGGGCTGGGCACCTTGAACGTGAGGACCATAAACCAGGACCCTCGGTAAATCGGCAACTAGTAACGGACGCTCGCAAGATAGCAGTGATCAAAATGAACTGTGCAGAACTGAGATGAACATTGGCACCATCCAAGAGACAAAACCTTCTGCATTTGGCACACTAAAGGGGAAAGAGGATTCATTCTTCTGGCAGGGAAAGCCTCCCGATGAGCATGAGGTTGTTTTTGCTATGAAGAACAGTCTGTTTAGTTCCATTGTATCTCCCTCAGAGGGAACTTTGATGATCCTGAAACTTCAGCTTCGAACATGAGCTGGATTGATCAGCCTGATCAGCGCTTTCGCATCAACATTAACATCCTCCAGTTATACGACGATCTTAGAGTTACCATTGGAGACGTTCCATTGCAAGAGCCATTGTTCATCCTGGGTTACTTCATTGCCATGATTGGTTACCGACCATAGTTCCTGGGACATTTCGGGAGGGTGAAATTGAATGAGACCGGCAATCACCTCTTTGAACTCTGTTGCCATTAAAATATTTCTATCACCAACACCTTCTGTAGGACCAAGACCCAACATAGTGTGTCTTGAAGACACCCCATATCTATGCAGCTGAATCAGCTTGTTCTCGTCTTCGCGAGAAGTTCTAACATTATCAGCGTAAGATTAACGTGCAATTACTATAGCGCAGGCTGACAAGGATCGTTCTGCTGTGTGCAGCAAAGTGAAGCTCCGGCCAAAGAGACTGTATTGTTTCAATAAAAAGGGAGGACATCGAACTGAAACAAGCAAGACCCATATACAAGAGACGGTGCTTTATTTTGTCAGAGTTTTGGAGGAAGCCTTTTCCAGCACAGCCAAAACAAATACCGCTGCAACATAGAAACATCTCAGAGAGACTACTCATACCGCCGCAATTTATCTTTTGGCATAACGCGTGGAAAATCATATGGTTGGTTTGAGGCTGACTCAGAAGAAATTATTCCTGCTACAAAGAAGTAGCAGGTTTTTGCCGCCCACAAAACCTCACGAAATGCAAAGAGCATGCAATCGCTCAGGACAACCCGTAACAAAGCCAGCGAACTACACGGCCTTGTGTGAATAATTTCAGGTTTCAACTCTGCTCATGGATTCAGACATCTACTGATATCGGCGACGTAAAGGGCATGTACGATGTTATTACAGTGGCTACTGGACCCACACAAATGAAGACTGTCATGTTGTAGACTACACTGGCAAGATCATAACAGACCGTCCGAAGCAGATGCAACGTTGGGTGGAGCATTACTCAGAGATCTATTGAAGAGAAAACAAAGTCTATCTGGATGCATTTAATGCTATAGAGTGTTTGCTAACTATGGCCAAGCTTGATAATGAGCCAACACTCGAAGAACTTGGTCAAACGCTGGGCGCACATGCCTTGGTCCCCCCAGAGATGGTATACTAGCTTAAATCATTAAATACACCAAGGAAACCCTCCTCATCATACTGCAGTAACTCCTATGTCAACGTTGGAAACAAAGGCTCAGTACCACAAGACATGAAAGGTGCCCTTATTGACACCCTATAAAAGCATAAAGGCGACTGAAAAGACTTGCCCGTCTGAATATCGTGAGAAAACTGTTTGCTAAAGTTGTATTGAAGAGGCTCCAAGTGTTTGCTGAAAGTCTATCCAGAGTCACAGTATGGCTTTAGAGCCAGAAATGCATCACTGATATCTTGTTTTCACTAAGGCAGCTGCAAAAAAAAAATTGCAGAGACTCTTCAGGATTCTAGCAAAAACAGTCTATCCACACAGCTCAGTACTGTGGCGTCCTTTCGCAAAGACAAGAAGGGAACCATTATATACGATGACTCTATATCGGAAGAGTTCAGTATCAGAAGTGCATGAAGCAGAGCTGTGTCCTTTTTCCCCATGCTGTTCAATATCTTCTTATCCATCCTGCTGATGTGCACTTTTGAACAGGCCACACAAAGTATTAACCTTCACACTAGATCAGATTCTATGCTTTTTAACTTTTCCAGACTTAGGAAAAACACGAAAATGCAAGTTACATGCATTAGTTACATTAGTTATTTCTCATTTTCAGATGACTCTGCAGTCATAACCCACTAAAAAGAGGATCTTCAGCAACTTATCGATCGTTTTGCAGTCGCATGCAGGCACTTTGAGGTCACCATCAGCCTAAACAAGACTCTGATGATGGGGATTATTGTGGATTATTTCTCCAACAATCAGCATCCAGGACTTTAAGCTGCTGGCAGTTCACTAATTAGTGTACATGTGATCCACAATCATAAACAAACTTTCTCATGAGAGCGAACTTAATGTGCACATCGGGAAAGCTGCCACCACACTCCCCAAGCAGACAAAATTAGATGCAGCCATTAGCAAACTGAAGGAACACATAAAAGTCCAAGTATACAAAGCATATGGGTTGAGCACACCGTTATATAGAAGAGAGTCTTGGACTTTAGAAAGGCTAATGTATTCCAAATGCCCTATCTCAGGCCCATCCTTAAAACTATATGGAGAGACAAAATTCCCAACAGCACAGTGCTTGAAAGAGCAGGGATCACAAGTATGTGATCCATTTGCGTTGGTTGGTCCACATATCTAGAATGTAGGATGGCCGCATTGCGAGGACCTCCTATATGGTGAGTCCAATAGGAAGACTACAACTACGCTATAAAGATGCATGCAAACAGATGTGCGTGGCACTAAAGTGTGAGAGGGGTATTAGGCGGAAAGCAGAAAAAAAGGATCCACAGAAAGGCTTAGCACCAGGGAAATAAACCAATTGCAACAAGTGTGGCAGAGACTGCCGATCTCGTGTTGGACTTTGTAAACATGAGACATGCTGCCTGAAAGATGTCAACATCCATCGGCGCAGGTCCATGATCTTGTGAGAATGACTGATGCGATTTAATTGCAGTAATTATGACATATATTATACAAACTATTCAGATTAAAATATTCACAAAGCAATCCCTTTCTGGCGTGACTTACAGTCCAAAATGATGTAAATGGCCACAAAGCAATCCCTTTCTGGCGTGACTTACAGTCCAAAATGATGTAAAGGGCCACAAAAACGGATGAATGTACTTGATTTATCTAGTTTGAATAATTCACATCTAGATGAAACGTGAGCATTAGAATCCTTCAAAAAGAAAGATCAAAGGTTTAAGATAGTTGGGTTGAATATAATTCAAAGCTTTGAAGACAGAAAGCATTGTTCATAAGTGTTGACACTTTTGGACAGATTTTTCAATAAGACAAGAACAATAACATACTTTGAAAACAGTAAGAGATAAGATTATTTTGAGACCCCGAAAATCTTCACACACAGGAAATGAACCTCGTAAATATATATAGGCTAAATCATTAATATATAATCACGATTTTCATACATTTGGATTGAAAACGTGATATGGATAAAAAGTATAAAAGCGTTAAAGCATATGATGTCACCTGACTGTGCACCTGTCAAACAATAGAGTATGTCATGGTTTAAATGACAGATAAGTTTGAAAACGAGATCTTTCTGTAATATTTGGAACCATATGACTTGTATAATCAATTTTCGTGCAGTTGAAATATTCAATAGTCAATTTGCGACACTTTGCTTCTGACCATTCCATGTAAGGAATGCATAGGATTGGCAAAAAGAATAATATTGTGAAATAGATTCGCTTCACATATCAGACTTTCGAACATCCATCGAAACATTTTCGCATGACTTGTCCATTCTCATTTGCATGAGAAAGTCTTTCATAATTCGTAAAAAATAAGGAAGTTTACAGACTTTAAAAAAAAGAAAAAAAACAAAACATTCATATTTGAGGAAAGTCAGACCAATGCTTTAGATGGTTTAATGCTCTTTTTACTGCGATTTTGAAAACTTCTAGAAATTCTAGATCCATTGACTCTCTTAACATCCTTATTTATCCTAAAACAGATTTTTTGGTGCATGTCGTGATCCTTCCTGTATGCAACGTAATTACGATATACGATGCGTCATTTGGCATATTGCAGATACCATTATTATTATTATTATTATTATTATTATTATTATTATTATTATTATTATTATTATTATTATTATTATTATTATTATTATTATTCCACATCCCATTTATCGCCCAATTTCTATTAGAAAAGCTAAACTGTAGTATTTTTAACAGTCGTTCTTTTATAACAGACATTGAAATTAATAGTCGTTTTCATATAAATTATTTAATTCTGGATGCAATTTTTTTTCGTTATTCACGTTGTTCCTTATTAACTTACTCAACATGAGCTGCAATTATCTTTCTCGACTATTTCGTCTTTATTTCTTTATTTTTGTTTGTTTCAATTTTTTTTTTCAACAAATTCTAATCGTACTTTTCTTTTAACAATGATATAACTGTGCTTCTTTTCACTCTCATATATATATATATATATATATATATATATATATATATATATATATATATATATATATATATATATATATATATATATATATATATATATATATATATATATATATAAGTTCTCAGTTAATTACAGTACAGTAATCCTATTATAGATAGAAGTCACGCGATTCGTATCAAGTTCTGTTAAAATACAAAATTTTTGTAAAACGTATTAGTTATTTGTTGGACGTGTGGTGTCTGATATAAACTATTGTGCTAAGACATCACGAAGTGAAAAGTCCATTAACCTGCGTAAAATCTTGGCATCGGACTTATTTGAAGACGATAGACTTCTGTGCAAATTATACATTCTCTGTTTTGATAATACTTTATTATTTTACTTTCATCCCGGTACTAACTATATTTATTCCATAGTTCCCACTTCTGGTGCAAACGTGATAGATTTTTTACAGTTTTGGAATGCATCGTCCTAATGGCTATATCAATAAAAGTTCCGTTTTGAAATTAATCATTCATCATAGTTCTCTGCTAATTACAACGCATTAATCCTATTTGATACTAAATAATCCATGCCAAAACGTTCAGAAGGGTCATTTTGTCCCACGCCCCCACGTTGTCAGATTTCTTTGCATAAGATTTAACTCATATTGTGCCGATATGTAGAAATCAACTATCCTGGTACCGAAGGCAAACCTTAATTTTATACTGTATTTTGTGACATATTTGCTCCTATCAAGTATTGTTTGGTTTACACCCATGTCCACTATAATAACATGAGTATTATATTCACCTACAATTCATAAACACGATCGATTCATAGCGATTCAAACCAGGAAACCTTAGTGACTACCGGCGCTGAAAAGGGTTTGATGTAGTATTTATAGGAACATTTCTGATTTTATCGTCTGCAACTTTCTCAGCATCTTTATTAGTCTAGATCCAAAAATGGCGGTGAGGGATTAATCAATATGCACGTTAGATGAATGAAATATCTTAGAACCGATATGAAACCTTCTTCAACGTGACAGCAAGTATTGATACAGTATCTAATGTCCGCCTTCATAACTATTTCTGGGTCTGAATTCCACTTCAATTATAACCGGGCAAGCCGATCCTAACAAGCTTAATTAACGCAACAAGGAAATGAAAATCAGCAGCTGATTATGATATTTGAGAGTGATGTCAAAAGATCCGTTCTATCGGCACGTTTGCTCGATTGACAAGAAAGATAAATATCACAACCAGACGACATGTTCAAGATCTTACATTTTTTTTGTTCTCCTTTTCATGCGTTTGAGTGACTATGATTATGCAGTATAGACATTGTTTGCTTTGTACACTTCTCAATCCGCACCCCAACCTACTCATAGGCTTCGTCTTAGGGGAAGGGCTTTTGCCCATCCCCGAATATACTTTGTTCAACCCCGAAGTTCAAGTGGTGCTGGAAAAGATATACCGTATGTACTCACTTGTAAGTCGAGTACCACTGTAAATTGCACAGACCCAGGTCTGTCATCACATATTGCATGAGGAGATATGGGACTATGGAGCTTTTTTATGAGTAATCAGTAATACAATAAAACAGACCTTAATCTGTAGGCGCATTATGCAACAGTAGATCGGGATCATTGTTGTTTGCTGTTCGATGCAACATATAAACGAGTAACATACGGTACACTCAACCAACACTTCAACTGATACAAAAGATGAAATACGCTCTTCTGAAGCCTGTTGATATGAATTCTCTCCAGGACGAGACAAAGGCCCACCTTATTTTCTTCAAACGGCAGTGGAAGCGCAAATTGCACAATGCACAGTATATCCAAATCAACCAGGGTTCTAAAAATGCAGAATGTTTAAATCTGTACGTCCGCCTATTAGGGAGTGTGGTCCATCTACAGTGAGTTGGAAGAAGCTTAACTTGGGTTAGTTGGAAGTAGAGGAGGGAATTATAATTTTGACAGTCTGAAGCCCTTTTAAAGATGACTTTGTACAAAAAGAAATCAGTCTCTGAAATGATCTCTCTGAGGAGCAAACTAGTAGAAATTCAAGTCGTCCTCTAACTAATCTAATAACCGAGCATGCAATTTGATTAAAATCAGATCTCCACTTTCGGATGTGACCGGGGAGATCTGATTTTCATCAGATTGGCTCCAGATGCGGGTCGGTCAAGCGGTCGGTCAATAGCCCGGTGGTTCACCCATATAGTATGTACTATATAAAACATGCAATTTCACAGCTTTATAACTATAACTATAACTATAACTATATATATATATATATATATATATATATATATATATATATATATATATATATGTGTATATATATATATATAGATATAGGTGTATATATATATATATATCTATATATATATATATATATATATATATATATATATATATATATATATATATATATATGTATATCTCTGGTCCAACATTGAGCAAACTTTCACTGTATATTTCAATTTGCGCTCTGATTCTTAGCGACTTTCAATAATTGGAAAACCCTGATATGAGAAACATATACGTATTTAACATTTGTAAAACGTCCACTTCTCATCTGCGTGGTCAATTTGAGTATACATTTCAATAAAATCCCTAAATAAATTATCTCCTTTATAGTCCCCCATCCCTAGAAAAAGTACGAAATGCAATAACCAAAGCAAAACAAAGATCCCTTCCCAACAAAAAACAGATCTGCTGCTAAAAGTATTTGATACTGAACACAATCTCCTGAGGTTAAACATACACACGACCCTTATATGTGAGGCGCCGATAATTTGTCAATACATTACGTTGTAAATCATCACCATTTTGAAGAAGAAAAAATCTAATTAAATCCGTTACTTTTCCGTAGACCTCGGTCCACAATGTAACTTACAGTGTCTTTTAAACTTAATACTCATTTTCGTTGTATTTAAGTATTCGTCATAGCGACTTTTATCATACGCTGAATAAAGTTAAGACTCACCTTTTTTCCATGTATGACCCGAAACATTAACAAGTATCATTCCTTTGTTTAATAGATAAAATTGTTAAGAATAGATAACGTGGCAAAGAATAATGGCGGTGTCAGAAATCAGGGAGGTCACACGAATAGGGAAATAATTAGCAGCCATTGTCATGCAATGATCGTTTGACATATGAAGAAGGCGAAAGTAGATGTATTTATTGCTCTTTACTTCCCCCGCAATCTTCACAGATGTTCATTCCCAGAAGATGCCTGCGTTGACCATTTATTGACAAGCTAGATGACTGAACAATGATGTAATAAAATAATAAAATATTATACTTGAATGCCTGGACTTCGATCGCTTTAACCATAGACTTTATTTGATATTATTTCAGCTCTATATTGATCTCCTTTAAGGAAGAGATTTTCAAAAATGTAGTCGTCATCAGTTTGCAGTGCTAGCACGTCGATTGAATTTGTTTTGATTGGTGTTTTACGGCACATAAACACCGGTAGATTATTTAGTTCCAAGGCAATATTATTAAAGTGCCTTGCTTAATGGCACACCTCAGTAGCCGATTCGAGCTGATCCGTTGGTAGGATTCGAACTAGCACCCCCTCGAGTTCAGCCCGTTAAACACTGAGCGACCGCTGTTAACTTCCTTTATATTATAAATCGCCTCTTACAACACTGGGGCCTATTATATAAATTGATGAAAGCCAAATGAGAAACAAGAGAATCAATGTTTCCATACATTACAAATGTTAAGAGTTTATATTCTAAAGTATTCACTTTACGATGATAAAAATGTGAGTGTAATTGAGAAAGGGAGGGGCAGAGAAAATATATTGGTTTAGACAGCATATCAGCACAGTCCTGGCTATTTCGTGTTGATTAAAAGCTAGGTAGCCAAGTTGGTGAATTGAGAAACCTTGACAAAGTCACCAGCAATGTCACACCCCTCTAACCAAAAGTGAATATTATCCCTTTGACATAGGACTGAAAAGCAAAGATGTTGCAAAAATTTCCCAAAAGTCAAACTACGGAGATCCGGATAGGACACAGGGTGAAAAGTTCATTCTGTCTTGTCATTTTTTTAAAAATTATTTTTGTTCTGTCAAATCATGCGTTCGTTCCGTCAAATTATTATTTAGTTTAAACAAAGTAATGAATTATTCTTTCAGATTATAATTTTATTCTCTCAAATCAATATTCTATTCTCTCAAACAGACAATTTGTTCTCTCCAATGACCATTTCATGCACTCAGAATAATAATTCTTTTTCACACGTTTTTATTTACTTCTTTTAGCAATTAAGTTCCCTCAAAAAGATAATCTCTTTCATCGAACTAATATTCCTTCCATCAAAAACTTAATAATGTTCCATTAAATTATTATTTTGCTCAACTATATTAACAATTAGTCTCTCAAATTCCCTAAATTTTATTTCATAGTTCAATTTCTCAAAGTAACATTTCGTTTCATTCAATTGTCAGTTTTGTTCCCTCAATGTATTAGACGATATGAGCGAGCGTGATACCATTTATATCGGAGGGTGAGGCAACAAATAGGGTATTTGGAAAGATTTTGAAGGAACTGTAGTGTCCGAGTTTTTTCCTTATAATAACCTTTTTGTCCCACACACTATATAAAATATTGCCGAACTCCTTTATTATTATTATTATTATTATTATTATTATTATTATTATTATTATTATTATTATTATTATTAGTAGTAGTAGTAGTAGTAGTAGTAGTAGTAGTAGTAGTAGTAGTAGTAGTAGTAGTAGTACTAGTAGTAGTAGTAGTAGTAGTAGTAGTAGTAATAGTAGTAGTAGTAATAGTAGCAGTAGTAATATTTCAAAGCCAAACAATCATTTTCGGCTCCATAGGTTATCATGTTCATGTCTCTTCCTTATCTCTCAATATCTCTTATTATTATTATTATTATTATTATTATTATTATTATTATTATTATTATTATTATTATTATTATTATTATTATTATTATTATCAATATGTATGCTATTTGCCACACATTTTAGACCATTTCATAGGCATGGCGGGAATTGAAGATATTATCTACTCGTACAAGTTAAGGATTCTTCTTGCACATTTTTACAGGGAAATTTGACTGCTTAAGGACAACGTTACGCTGCTGCAAGAAAACTGCCGTTATTTCATCTGCTGAAGGAAAACCGACTTGATTCTCTTTATTGAGTCCTCTTTCTCTCATTCTCTTCCTGTCTGTCTGTATCTCTCTCTCTCTCTCTCTCTCTCTCTCACACACACACACACACACACACACACACACACACACACACACAAATTGTGACATACATCCACCAGCAACGATACACAGCGCCTATGTGAAAGTTACACTCGGTTACGTCCATCCGTGGAATACTATTTATTGGTACCCAACAGTTTAGCCGTAGGTTACTAGAATTTAGAACACATCGAAGATCTGATTACAAAGCTGCATTAATACCATAATATTTATTCCGTTTGCTAAGTTACTAATTCGTTATACGAAAATACTATTGCTTTCATTGAGACATATAATTCATTGCAGTATATTTTTCTGGTACAGTGGACACAGCGAAGTCCTCAGTAAGTTCATAATATCTCCAGTGGATCCCTGATTTAATATTAATTTTTGTAGAGCATACCCAATTGCTTACAACGAACGAAAATAAAAAAAAAGAAATAAATAGTTTTGTTGCTGTTGTCGTTATGTGGTTAACGCGATTTTTCAGCACAAGAGTGTCCATACATGGCGGCTAGTATAACTGGTGTTGGAGGAGAGGAAAAAAAGCAGGGAAGAACATTCAACCCACGAGAAGCTACCGGCAAGTTTTCTCGCGTACCCACATTATCCGAGCCCAAGACTCAAACGCACGCAGAGATTAGATTGCTGTGGAACGACTAGTGCTTTAAACTACTTGGCCTTTTTGGGTCCCAAAACAAAGGAAAGAAAAATGAATATAAAGGTGATAACTATTGCTACTTCTGAATAGAATTATGAAAAACGGAAAAATATATTATGGCGTTTTAGCTGACAATGAAATAAGTTTCTTATGTGATAGACCAATTCATGGAGACTTCGGCGAACTTCGTAATTTGCTCGGAATTTTGATCACGTGGCGGGTGGTCAATTGACCGCAATATCCAATCGATAGCTGGTAGGCAAATAGTCTGGTCCACTGCTTAGTATGCTCCCTAGTACAGTATAGCGGAGTGCATCGCAGGGAGCATACTAAGCTGGGGACCAGACTAGTGGTCAAAACAAGGCGGACAATTCAGCATTAACATCAACTGTTCCAACTACTTCAGCTTCGTTTATCGAGTTGAAAATGCCTATTCAACAGCGATGATGCAACAGATATTGACGAAATTTAATATTGGAACCATCCTGTCTTGTTTTCTGGATTTTATAGCCATACGAGAGAGTAGCTATGAGCTGTTTACATCTGGACATGCGAGTATGGAAACGGTGTCGATGTTAAAAATTTAATCCCTTTCTTTACCATAACACCTCATTTTATACATCGAGTTTTGTTTACCAATAAAAGGAATTTTTCGTACTAATCCGCAGTATAACAAACCTGGAATATTTTTCGACGGTAAAGCTGCAGAAGTCCCAGGCATTTAGCGGGCATGTAGCGGCATTTCTTAATTTGTTTTAATCTGATACGTCTAAACAACAACGTATGCCATTTTGTTATGTACAGATGCCTACCAGCGTTTGATTGGCTGGAGTATAAACTGACTCGGGAGGTTTTTCGGATAATTACGGAGCAACTCGGTTAAATCCGATATGAAATGGGCTATGGAGCAGTCAGATATAAATGCTGTCTTTGTTTTCTTTATGAGGGGTGGTGGTAGTGAAATTTGATAATAAGTTTGCATAAAATACTGACCGCTTCCAAAACGCTTGTAGTTTATAAGAGTTACATGTACTTGTGTCCAGCAAGTATCACTTGCATTAATTGCACGTGTAATCGAAGATGTCAAAGAAGCAAAATTACATTTAAAATATTTTAAGATCGAAATGGAAAAATTATGCGTGGAGGTATAACAAGACTTCAACTCCCTGATTTACAACACAAGTTACTCGTGAATCTCAGAAATTTTCAATTATTAAAAGTGTATTTTAATAAGCAATACTAAACCCCATTATCCATGCAGTTTTTGCTAAATATTAGCTTGGGAGGTACGAATCAATCAGTTAAGGGTACAAAATACTTACTTAAAGGAAGGCAAAAACATTATTTTGAGGAAACGATTTATTATTTGAAATTTAAAAAATGGCAATTTAATGGAACGAAAAAAGATTTGTCGCCTCTTGTCTTCAGTGGAGCTTAGTATGTATCAGCGACTAATGCATAAAAGGGTAACATCCGTAAAATACGAGGACAATATAATTCTATAGGAACCATACTCTTAAAAGACTATGACCTCTGCAGTTCGAAAACCATCAATGGACGCAGCCCACGGTAAACAGTTTAACTGAATTGGTTAAAATCATGGGGATTGCATACGTGTGAATCTGGTCTTTTCTACCGTTGGCAATTTGGATTGGTTATCTGGTACAGTATTTTTGTCACGGAAGTCGCCAAGAAGATGCCACTGACACTTGATGCTAGAAATAAATGCAAAAGTTTCAGCACACGAGGGTTGTATATTTATAATGGCATATTACTAGGATCTTGCGTGACTTTAATGATAAATTTAACGCTTACTATGTGGTCGTACCGCTATAACCGGTTCACATTGTGAAATATGTACAACGCACTTGGATCAAACAAAGATTTTCAATTTATAATGAAAACAATAATAACTGTTAGAGTACATACTCGCTTATAAGTCGAGACAAACTTCAAACTGCACAGATCCATAGATGCCGTTGCATAATGCGTCTGTAGATCTGGTTCTGTGAAGTTTGATAGGAATAATAATTAGAACACACTCCACTCCCACCCACCCTACCCCACCCCACCCCACCCCACCCCACCTCACCCCACCCCAATCAAACAACAAAATTACAAAAACACCTATTCCCCACCAACAAAGAAACAAACAAAAAGAACAAACAGATCAGGCTCTTTGTTAACTGCAGTTTGACTTGACTTATAAGTGGGGATATATGATTTCATTCAGGCACCTTTTAATAAGAAATGCTTAGAGCTAATAGTTTCTTTGGTAGAGGAACTTCTATTGATCTGATCTTGACATGGCCGGTCTTATACTCGATACAGCCGTACGTTTGAGTCTCAGCTAATTTATTCTTTATTTTGATAATTTAATAAAAAATTTGTTAATGAAAATCCAAAAAAGTATAATTTAATAGGTGGCATATTTCTTCAAATTACACGTTATATACTAATGTAAAATAATGTTCCTATTAGATAAAATTAATGTTGCTGGTAAACTATGAAAGATGGACATGAAAGTTGTGTGTGTGTGTGTGTGTGTGTGTGTGTGTGTGTGTGTGTGTGTATGTGAAGTGGGGGGGCAGGCGGACGAGACTTGCAGTATATAAAGGTTTTAGGGTAGGTTGCGAGAATCCCCTACAAGTCAGAAAACATAAATTTGGACAAGTTAGTTTATGACTTGAAAAACCTTAGTAATGTTGATTGCATATTCTATCCAAAACTGACCTGAATTAATTTATTGAAATCAATTCAGTCTACATTTTATTTTCATACTGGCGTTATGTTTAATCATTAATTCACTAAAATCTACTAATCTTGGCACAGTGGATATAAATCGGTTGTCTTGTATATTCATAAAACGGCCGTAAAACGACCGAGTTTGAAAACATTCAAAATAATTAGCTACAGATGTTCATTTTTCATTTCGTGGAACGAATCGTTTAAAGAGCATCATTATTATGGAATGTCTTGAACGAAACGTGTATTGATACTAAGATAAATAAAATGAAATTAGAGTGCTTTCATGTTTCCGAGAAGTAAAAATTTATGCATGGAGTTAATAAACTTTAAAATATAACCATCTGATAATATTTTTGAGCTTTGATATATTTTTCTCCAGGGTTAGAAGTCTTTTTGGGATCAGTAAGAGGTCTCAGAACATGTATTAATTGAATACATGTTGCATTTCAAGAATAACGTCAAAGAGTGGCTACAACAAGCCTTCATCAACTTTTAATATGTCTATCTATAACAGGCTGACTATAAGTTGGAATTTCTTGTCCAAGCTGCGGTCATACTGGGGAGTTGGATTGGGTGATAAATTTGACATTGATAAAAAGACTTTTTTTTATAAATATCTGCAGCTAGTTTTAAGTTTTTCTCAAACGTGCTTAATTATAGAAAATGTATTTTAAGCTGAGGAGTGAATGACGAAATATACGACGAAAATTGACTGGTAGCTCGATTTCATGTGACATTTCTAACACTTTCATAAAGGACCTGTTAATGTGGATTAATGATTCTACGTAAATTTGACCAGGGGTGAATCTTTCCTTTATACTTTTAAAAATTCTTCTTTTCACCTCATTTTCTATCAAATGCATATATGGCAACGGCAGATAACTATCTTAAATGGCTAGAAGTTATCTGATTGAATGCTGTTAGAAATATAGGGCGTAAATTTACTATAATAAAACAGTTTCGGTATGTTAAGTCAAGTTGTTTTATCCCTTTGAATTACTGAAAGAATGTGAGATCAATGAGGTCGGTAACTTTCTGAATATCAGTGCGTACGTAGAGCGTGAGGTCAAATGTTTCAGATTCGATTGAATTAGATTTGCTGAGGCTAGAGCATCTTCGCTAGCCAAAGTTCCAATATGGTAACTTTATCTACACCTTGACGGGTGGAGCACATCCTTAAGTGCTATGTCCTAGCGACAACTATTTAATTAGCGGTACATCGCATATCGGGCGAAAATGATGAAGGCAACTGACTTTAAAGTGATATTGTAAGTTTACCATGAAAGGCGTGACTACGTACCAGAGAAAAGCAAATAGAGGTATATACGAGTGAAGGGTATTTGTACAAACACGGAACGGCAGTGGAAAATTGCTTATGTATGAGTCTATTCAGTTTGTATGTTCCCATTGTCTCTATCATTTAGGAACAGTGTTCAAAGTTGAACAACTTAATTTGATTGGATACGGTGGCTTGCCGCCGCATCCAATGAAATTCACAGAATAGAAGCACATAAATGCTTAGTCGATTCGTCAAGGTGTAGAAATGGTTAACATATCGGAACCTTGGCTCACGAAGATGAGACTAGAGATACATTTAGACTTGGCATGTTTTGCATGATAGGTAATAAATCATAATGAAAGTGTGCCTTTCTTATTATATATATATATATATATATATATATATATATATATATATATATATATATATATATATATATATATATATATATATATATATATATATACATACATACATACATACATACATACATACATACATACATACATACATACATACATACATACATACATACATACATACATACATACATACATACATACATACATACATACATACATACGCGCGAGAGGATGAAATAAAATATGACAATATAAGAATTAACTATTTTTTTTTAGCAGCAACACTATTTCATTTTTTAAAAAAGGGAATATCAACTTTTGTTTCAGGGAAATACATAGTATTTCCTCAGCTGAACGCGTATAGGTAAGATGGTAGTAGCACCATTCATGAATTGCTAATGTTTGATTTATATGGGCATATTTATAAAATTGTATTTATCGCATGACGAAACATATTGATTCGAAATTCATGAAATATTACCTCAAAAGTATTATACCATCTGAAGTACATTTGAATATACTTCAGTCGTTACAGCTTTGTCCATTTGCCTAATGAAACGTAGCGACGGCAATAGTGATATACGGATGTTTTATTCACAAGAGAAATACACAGAAAAAATATAACATCGGTATGTTTCCTTATATAATGTTATTGACATGGAACAAAGCTAGCATTCATGCTCCAATAGTAGATTTATGGTTTGTTTGATTACTTTACTCTTGTCAATTTGGATTAAGGTTATGAACTTACATTTCAAGTTAGAGAAAAATAAATGATATTTTAAGAAATGTAAAATATATTTCCTTTTCAGATGGTCAACAGTTTGTCATCCATCTTCTCTTATGAATGGATTTTGTTTTATTTTATTGAGTTTTAGTATAGCGACAAATAATTGGTTCAGTATGTTGATCAGTTATACACATTGCACGTTTGCACAGGAACCCAAACGTCCCTTTATAAACAGGATCTTTAAAGGCTTGGATCAAGCTATTTGAATGAAGCGGGTTACCCATTTACTTTGGTCCGAATTTGACAGTCGTTGAGAAAACTATCGTGTTATCGTGATCTGATTGGCTGTTAGACATTTGACTGTCTGACGTGGTCAATGATTGGTTGGTAAGCTTCTTGCAACTTTTTATTGGTTCATTGGTTATAGAGAGAGTAGACCTTGACATATTGACATATTAAGTTAGGCGTTTTCGAGCAGTTGTAATGTCCAGGTAGCACTCAATTGGTACTGGACCGCGACATGAATATCACAGTACTACGTGTCTTTGAAAGTTTAATTCCTGGTATAAAACTAAAACGAAAAGATACCCTAAAATGCTATCGTTTCCAACTTTTAAATATTTATTGGCGACGTTTGTCACGAAAGTAAGTGAATTTAACAAATAAGAAAAAAGAAAGAAAAAAGTTTCATAAATATGGGGCATGTAAATAGATATAGCGATAAGACACTCGGAAAGAACGAGAAAAAAAGTTTACACACGGGTTATATCATGACATTAAATCGTGTAATAAATTGGTCATAGTGTCTAATTCAATTCATGACATAACATTTATGAAATCAGTGACTATTAGAAACACCTTTATGAATTTTAAAAGAAAGCCGTAAAATGCCCATGACGGTGATTTAAATCAATAAAAGTTATGTTTTTCATGTTATATTTCTGTATTATGCACGTTCTATTTGTGGCTGTCTATATTGAAGGGTGGGTGGGGTAGGATGGGTGGGGATGGGTGGGGTTTTTCTTAGTTGAGGGAAAATTGAACATAACTATCATATTTCCTTACTTCTGGTGGACAGGAAGAGAGAAGTAACATAAGCTACTGGCTATATATATATATATATATATATATATATATATATATATATATATATATATATATATATATATATATATATATATATATATATATATATATATACTGAAACGAAGGACATGAAATTAACCATTTAATTGAGAGTACTGCCTATCCTGCTGAAAATAGTACTTTGTTTTGCAGAACATTTTCCTAGTGTGTCTCAAGAATCGTCTACATCAGATGTAGTTCAACTATATTTTTCTTATAATTTTTACTCCTATTTTATGCTCAGCATTCATCCCAAACTGCGCAAAAATTCACTTAGGTAGAGATCTACATCAACGTCAGTACAATGGATCTTAACAAATGGTATGTGAGAGATGTTGGTTAAGATAATTGAAAGAATACGCAAGTATAGATAATAATTTGTAACTTACCTTGTCACACATGTCTAGACGAATGCCTTTGAAGACTGAGCCAAGGTAAGAAAGAGGCAAACGCTCATCTTGACAGGAAGGTCATAAGTGTTATCTATTGTGTATGAAACGCATCCCCTTTGAAGTCAGCGAATTTGATAATAATTCCTAATGAATCACAATGAAACGCTTAAATTATAATGCCATCTGACACGAGTGCTGCTTGGTATTTGTTACGTCATGATAACCGCGTAGGTTTCGAGGGTGATAACTGTTGTTTTATTGCTGTAATGGGTGATAGTATTTGCATTGTCTGCGGTACGAGAGAAAAAGCGCTCCTCCTTTGAGGAAGTTTATGTCGACTTTTGTTATCTCTACTCATGCGACGGTAAGCATGCTATTTGTCTTCTTGTTACGAGGATAATACGTATATTGTATAAAATCCATATCACTCACAAACCCTTACTGTTAACAAGCTGGTACTCCATCTTCCAAGGAAAGCCATCTGAGCTAAAGTATGAACTGTTTCTTTCTATCAATATATACAATTACGAGTGTATTCATAATACAGGATGCCAGCGTACCATAAAGTTTTCAGATCATGCAGAAAATTCGTGTACAAGGCAATGGTTGAACACAATCTCGGGACTTTAGTAAAGATTTGAGTGTAGCAGTGACTACGTTTGTCAAATGCCAGATTCAACTACTACACCTTTTTAGTATATCGTGTTTCAGAAAGAACCTGATTCTTTATGCCTACGACTGGATTACAACTAATTACATGTGGTGATGTTTAAAATATACGGAGTCCACATGTATACCTATTGGCTATTTCTCCTAGACGACCACTTCTTGGCAACATAATGTTTGCTTTGTATTGCGATTCTGACTGCACTGAGCTTGAGCAGTACACACGCCGTCACCGTAACAGAAGGCGAACTGATTTATTTTACTTATTTAGGATAAAGACCAAAGTCTATGAGCGCATTAAGGTACTTTTCATCCCAGGGCTGCAGAACAAACTCCCTGGTCAATCCGAATAATTAGTATTAAAAAAATATCGAAAGTATCCACTATCCATGGTTAAATTTCAAGCGACAAGTGACTGACTGTACGTTTTTGTATGTAGTCACTGTCTGCGGAGAGTCTGGAAACCCTGCCCCCCTCCTTGGCCCTGCCGTTAGGTTTAAAGTAAGCTAGTAAATGCAAGTCTTCTTGTTTTTGTAAAGGTTTTATTTGTTTTACTGGAGTGGAGCTTTATGCCTCTATTTGGGGCGTGGAATTCTTCCAGCTTGTGAGGGGGAAGGGGCTCTTCCAGTACATTGTTACCATAATGGAAATGATGTGTCAGACCGCAGTCCATTCTATTTTTATGTCATTGTCCCCCAGTTTATTAAAAATTCTAATCCTTTCAGGTGTTCTATTTTTATTTCGTTATTTTGTGACTTTTTTCCCTATTTGAAACCGCTGCTAGATATGTGGGTATTTTTTTCTGTGTCGAAAAGACAGCTAAAGTTAGAAATAGAACATATATAAATAATTGTCATTTATTTTATCGTCAAGGTATCTTGATATCGTTAAACTTTGACGTAGTGTTTCAAAAACTTTTTTTTTTGCGGCAACTGCAACTTTGCTTTGAGCAATTTTAAAAAGGGCAAATATTTTCATTTGTTGTATTCAGATTGTCTTGAGACTATGGATTTGGGTCACCTTTTTATCGAAAAGAGGTTACAAATAATTTAGGGCAGAGGAACACTGACACATCAATATAATTCTTGCTAACCGATATGCCTCCTAAGAAGTTAGGGATATTGATATGGTAACGGCATACGATATATATGGTTGGGTTGGGGACAGTATACTACTACTACTGCTGCTGTTGCTGCTACTACTACTACTCTAATAATAATAATAATAATAATAATAATAATAATAATAATAATAATAATAATAATAATAATAATAATAATAATAATGGATGAAAGCAACATAAGGATTGGTAGTGGCGGTGCAAGAACAAACACTAACGGCGAAAAATGTGAAAGAAAGCATACAAAATCAGACGTACCACGGTTGCACAGAATGTGGAGGTGCAAGGTTGAAGAGAGTCAATGTGTGTGGTGAGTTCAAATTCAGCACGTCAAACTAATCATAGCCGTGCACCGGGAAGCTCTCTAAAAAAAGATAGAACCTCGTGCACAAAGAGTGATACTATCCTATGGAGAGGGAGGGAATTTTTGCGTGTGCCGGGGGAATTAATTTACACGACAGCGCATTCTAGTTCAGGACATATTTATTAACATATATTACATAATTACCAGTCGTACTGGGTGTACCGAGAGCATCGTCATACCAACAAAGAGATAGGCTAAAAAAGTTAGGTTTAAACTAAAGCCAAGATCTGTTTCAGAAATAGGTAACGGACAGAGCACGGTCAAATGTGAAGGTCCTTCAAATGTAAAGAGACAGGAATTGATCTGATCTCAGGTGGAAAGAAAGGACAGACAAAATATTAAATTCATAGTCCGTGGAAGAGAGGAATAACAACAACAACAACAGCAATAATAATAATAATAATAATAATAATAATAATAATAATAATAATAATGTTATGTTCATTAAAAACTTGAGTTACATCCTCTAAATACATAAACGGTCACACTACAAACATCGTAGCGATATGACTGAAAAATTGTTAAAACTACGTTAAAAATCAAAATCCCATACAGGCTCAAAACAATATTCAGCTTGTTGTTGTGTTCCTTTAGGTTGTTATTGTGTCTTTGTATCGACCGTTTACTAAACCAAATTTAGCAAAATATGTAGTCCTCTCTTGGAATCGGATAAATATTTAGGGGTACACCTATATTGAGATTAACTTTTTACTATCATATAAAGTCCACGGAACCATCCCGATATTAAAAGCAGGCTACTTCGTCGTCAGAATGTAACATTTGATTCGATATTGTGACTCGATATTTATGTTTTTGTCTTATGTTAAGACACTAGGATCAGTGTCAATATCGACAGTGAGGTAGAATTCTTATCTCCTATCGATCGTGCAAATGAAACGCTCTATTCTTCTGGAACTATTCACCATAAAACAGATTAAAACTGACACAGAGAGTACTTTTCTCGATGGGAACAAGGAAAAAGATACCCCCCCAACTTGTAAAGACTAAATTGAGTGCTAATTTTACTTAAAATTTGTCAGCATTAAATAAAGCAAAATCAAAGTTTCACAATGATGATATGAAGCTGGTAGGTAATAAAAATGAAACAGTATTTTGTTATCGACTGTATCTGTCTTATTCAGTTTTATACTAATATATCCGAGTCATTCCAATGATGATAGTTGAATAGGACATCATGTAAGCTCGGTAATATTAAAATAGCCCCGCCTCTCCTTCCTCATCTCTGTCCATTTTGCACAAATAGTCTATCATCCTCTCTCATCGCTAACCCCGTAAAATTTAGATTAGTATACTTATGTTAAATCACTTCTATTATTTGTAAAAGGACACGAACAAAGGAAATATGATTATAAAATACAATTTCTCCCTGATGATTAAAGGTAGCTATAAAGAGGTGGGATTATCAGTCCATGTCTGTACTTTACGAATGCTACTGGAGTAGTCAGTTTATAATCTGGCGATTGATAGAGGAGGAATCGGGTTGTGGTAATATCACAAATGAGATATCAAGTTGCTTGTCTGCTTCGAAGCCCTGTAGAGCACAGGACAAATAAAAATGATTCTGAGATTTTCATTCTCGTCTCATCATCAATCTTTACATTAGCCTATCGCTGATTATCAAATAAAGAAGGTGGTAATATAAAACACATGACGCTCATACGGCATGTATGGGTGGAAAATAATTTGCTCAGAGAACAAACCATAATATAAAATCAAATAAGAGCCATTTTAATGGATGATGAGGTATCATTTCACAAACAAGATGCATCATTAAATCTTGGTACCAATTTCCGACCACTGTTAAACTTTATCTATTTAACGAGCATTTTAAACCTACCAGAGTCAGTATGACGCAATAGACCTCTACGTACAACTTCTATAGGTGAGACTGATTATTTTGTATGTGCGGATATTGGTTCTTAAATTAAAACATATCTTTGCCCACTTTCTGTTGAATTAAATTTTCGATTGAAGTTTGCTTAAAACTCCAGTGGCTTTTGCATTTTATCTATATTTTCTTAGCTTGAAAATCTAGTAATAACTACCGCAGCTGAGAGAACGCATTAGAATTATAGAAGCCGCCCGTGTGGTAAAAGATTCTCTCATTAAATCAACACTTTCGATAGTAAGCATTTCATTTTCTGGCCAATGTTTAGTATAAATAATTAGACAATATATCCACTTTGAAATGGAAATGATAATTGGGTTTTATCAGAAAATTGAGGAGTAATCAACGTATAGCCGTATATGAGTCGCACCATAATCTGTGACAATACCTACTGACCACCGACCAATAGATGTTTCTTGATAAGGTCACTAACACACGACTTTCTGTCGATTTTACCTGGACGATGGGCAATTTGGCAGTTTTTCCTATATGCGATCACCAAAATTTATCATTGTTTTTAGTAAAGCACACTGAAGCAGTCAACGTAAAAGTATCTTGAGATCAAAGGAATTTATTTCAACTTCTGTACACCATATAAAGTCAACGTTAAATCTGACAGCTGACCACAAAGATGGCTGGCGGATGATGATGACATTTGGGAACTATTTATACATTCTATTGGAAAACAAGCATCGCTTGATTAACAGTCGCAGTGGAAGCTTAAAAACATTCATACTTAATCACCTAGGCAACACTATGTTTCATAGACAATTTCATATTCTCATAACTTGACCATTTTTAAAAAGAAACAACATTTCTTTAAATTTTCAACACAAAGAAGAAAACTGAACATGAATTCACGCGATGTAGAGTGTAAAAATAAAATGCTCTGATTCATAAAACCTACTGTGGAAATGAGCAGGCGTGGCTATCTCTGCCCTGGCGGTTAGGCCAAATAAAATGAAATTATGGCTGCATGTGCATATGACGTACAATATCTGCATTAGAACCAACAATTACAAAGTCATGTGTCTCCACGTCAAACAGGAATTTGCCGCAAAATATTTTTTCCAAAGATATACAAAGCGATAAATTATCATAACTATTTTTATTAAATTTCCGAAAATAGTGTCTGTAAACATTTTTGATACTAAAGCATTTATTGCAAATTTGAGATAAGAAGGTTTACATCTCACGAAAAAATCGCTCAAGAATTTATTCTGCCTGGAAAAAAAGTAACTCATATGATACTACAATATACTGGCACTCAGTTCTTCGAAGAATTTACTCACCGACTCACCAAAATTGTAATAATTTATGCATTTAAAAAGTTTAAAAACTCATGACTCAAATTTAAATGTGTCCTACGCACATCAGTATAAGTCCCATGTTGTAAAACGAGGCGACATACGATTATGATAACATTAAGTTCCTCTATGAATAATAATAATAAATATGGTAAATTGGGTATGTTGATACTTGACTATTATAAAACAGGTAAAAACGTAAACTAAATTTCATTTTTTTGTGCAATATGGCTTTTACCTAATCATTCCAATTGCCTCCATCCTTTTATTTGTGAAAGAGAAAATAAACCCACCGATTTTATTAACATGTTTAAGCGTGTTAATTACAGATTACCTAATGAGCAAAACATTTATGTAAGGTTAGAAAATATTCATCGTCGCTGGTATATTTTTTCACTTTACGTGTGTCTAAGTGACGCATATAGTTAAAAAAGACTTTTAGAAATGACAATGACTTCGGTAAAATAGGATAAGTGAAATATGCAATTCTAATACAAATTCAGGTTTATTAATTTATATTTAATTTGTGAACTTTTGTCGTTGCCAGTCATTGTAAGAAAACAGTTTTCAATTATTCTTCCATACTTGCACTAAATTTCTATTTGATTAACACTTTCCATTCATCCTCATAGTGCAGTCGTTAAAAAATAGCTCCGGGAGTGGTAAGATTTATAAAAGAATGCTCAGTTTCTAATCAGATCTCCGTAGTCCAAGGAAAACAATAGAAAATCTCCCCTACTGACGGAAATAACAGTGCCAATACCAATCAAGAGCTATTAAAATATTCACACAATATTTTAATAAATCACTCGCTTTGTAATTCTATCGTACAATCCGCGTTATTATCCATATTGGTCTACGTCATTTGAAAGAGAAATTTTGGGGGTTTATATGGGGAATGTGAAATCCGGATAGGAAATACTTTCGTATTCAGACGTAAATTGTAAATCCTGATATTGAACATTTTATCTTTAGCGAGATTTCTAACGGATGTTACAATGAATCAGTTTTCGATTACTGTAAGACGATGGTATCGGTACCCGATGCGGGAGAGGGCTTTGCTCTTTCCCGGCTTATACCTATTGTAAACAAAGACCGCCCCATGGCATTTTAATGATATAATCTAACAATTTTTCTAAGCTACCGGGGACTTGAAGAAAAAATCCTCCAATGTAAAGTATTTACAAATGATCGGGAGAAATATCACTTTATTTACCCCCACATGCGATCAAAGCGGCGAAAATCCCATGTTCTTTGAAAATATTTTGTATATACGAAACAATATCGATTATTGAAGGTAGATGATTGTTGGAATGTGCTGGAGAAATGTAAGTTTGGTCAATGGACACTGGGTTTTAATTAAACTGCACCGGTTATTTGCCTTTGTTTTCTATCAGTGCCATAGTGCTTGACCATTTTATAACTCAACTAATTAATTTATTTGTGTGTATCCTAATGTGAGAGAGAGAGAGAGAGAGAGAGAGAGAGAGAGAGAGAGAGAGAGAGAGAGAGAGAGAGAGAGAGAGAGAGAGAGAGAGAGAGAGAGAGAGAGAGAGAGAGAGAGATTATTTTTATTTTTAAAAAATCTAAAAATCGTATATAATATTTAAGAGGCATAACAATCATTGTAACGTATACAAAACCCTCATGTAAACATAATTTGAAAAGTGTGCAGAAATCTTTCAGGCAGACGGTAATGGACATACCGAAGAACAACACCACGGACTAACGACCAGGAATCTTGACACGACTCATCAAACAAAGAGGATGTTATAATGGCAACAAAAAAAGGCTGCATTACGATTCAAAATTTAAGGGAAGTAGATATTATGTTCCAGAAAGTTATGTAAGAGAAAATCTAAGTCTGAAAGGTTACCACAGACTAGTTAGAAGTCATCAATTTATACTGCATTTAGGTTATTAGTATTATTTAAGCTGGCGTTGTAACCTCAGGCGTTTGCCTCAATAGGGTCCGGTTAAGGTCTATATACAAATGACTAACCCTGAAGTCGCTGGTTGGATGAAAGAAACACTAAAATGAAGAATTTTAATATATTTGTTTGTTTTGGATCGACAACGTACTTTATGTATGCAAGTCGTCAGACAGTGGTACTAATTCGTAAAGTACAACAAAAGAGTACATATTGCTTGGTCTTTCTTTTAGCAATACATTCGATTACCTCTTAAGGTCATTCTAAATATATTGACATTAATTGCTTATGCACAAATAGTACTAATGGACTTTGGCATTTTTCAGACAAAAGAAAAGAAAAAGAAAGAAAAAAAAAGAAATCAGTGATAAATATCGGCAACAGTTGTAACTCTCTGAAGCAGGCGAGAGTCTGGTTTAACGAGACTATATTTAAATAATGATTTGGCGGTTATTCTGG